>QVNW01001432.1:0-46436 GCA_014825475.1 Pseudomyrmex flavicornis | reverse complement strand
ATATATCGATATGCGATATATATCGATATGCGATATATATCGATATGCGATATATATCGATATGCGATATATGTCGATATGCGATATATATACAAATTTACTCATTTTCGCGTCAGAAGCGCAAAGTGCTTCGCGTCAGTCGCGCGCAACTTCATTGCGCGTGAACTTGGCGCGAGGCACTACCGTGCCTCTTGATTCGAGAAAGTCTCAACTTTTCTAAAAAAAAAAAAAAGAAAGGAAAATGAACATCAAAAGAGGTAACAAACTTTTTCGCATACTTCGAAAGCGGCAACGTATTGTTAACGCATTTGGTCAAATCGCGACGGGATATGCCATATATGAGGGGAGGAGAACAGGTCGTTAAACGGCAGTTTGCGCGGGGTAACGGCACGCGCGAGAATTACCGGAAGAAATTTTCGTCGCACGGCTCACCAAGGACTCGTAATTCGCGATCGCGCGTTGATTAAAGCGGCGTTAAGATCGCTGCAACGGGCTTATGCAGCGGTGTGCGCACTTTACACGTGCGCGGATATGTGTTGTCCTCCCGCGGGAGTGGCGCGTAAAGGTATCGAATTTCACGAAAACGGCGCATATACCTTCTCGACAAGTTGTATAACCACGCGGGAGCTGGTCGCGAATTAGACTAAACGTATGTGAAGAGAGAGAGAGAGAGAGAGAGAGAGAGAATGCTCATCGCGTTGCAATGTAAAAACGACTGCAATTATTTCTGTTTAACAACTCGATGTCAAAAGCTCGTAAAAAGCGTACGTAAAATAATAACTATTAAACAATGAAATAATTCACGAAACGTGATTTGTGTTGAAATTAAAATCTCTCTGAGAGCATTTCAGCTATACAACATACAAATATTTAGCGTAATTCACTCTTTTAAAGAGAGAGATTTATTTTATTTTAGTATACATTTTTTATTTCAGCATGTGCGTATGATAGTTTTGCAGACTGTGAAGTATGTGCGTATGAATAATTATAATTAAATTATTTTTGGCAATTTTGTACGCAGACAAAACTTTTTAAAATTTATTAATTTTGGATTTGGATGTGCGTTTGTGCATCTTCCTTTTGCAACAGTAATTAATTACCGAAAGCGTATACATATACATGTGTACATATAATGTATATGTATATATGTTCTACAATGTTTAATGAACGCAGATAATTGCAGCGTAAATGTGAGATATATTTTTCACATTGCAATTGCATTACATATTGCGTGCGATGTAAAATTTTAAACATTTTCTGATGTTGTGTGTAAAAGTTCTCATTATTTATTCTGTTATTGTGTGTAAAAGTTTTCATTATTTGGCGACACAAGTGTTCGTTGTATCCCGGAACGTCAAGCCTGACGTGACGTTTTATCGCAACGTTTTTCGAACTACGTGAAGATGAGTCACACGGTATTATACGGTTTATCCTATTCAGTGCGGCGTTTCTCAAAAAAAAAAAAAAAAAAAAAAAAAAAAAAAAAAAAGAAGAAGCGCGGATCGTTTGTCTCGCGCATCGCGGGCCGTTGATCTTCATGTCGCAGGAAGCGATAAGTCAGCGACTGCAGAAACAGCAACAACGTCACAAGAGATAAAGGAAGACGGAAGAAGAGAGAAATCGCACGCGTGCGCAAAGAGAAGAGACAGAGAGTGGAAAAGCGCGCTTCGTTGCGGTTGCACGCGATTTGTCCCAACTCTCGCGCTTTTTCATCCGTCGGCTTTGTCTCGCGGGGGTTGTCCCGCGAGTTATTAGGAATTGCCTTCGCGTCGCCGCGCCTTTCTTTGCTCCGAGTCGCACGGCCAAACTTTTCCGGTGAGAACGCGCGCGAATCGGCGCCAAGTCTCTCCTTGGCCTCCTCTCTCCGGGCCTTTCGGACCTTTCGGTGAATCTACGCATGTAAAATAATGTAAAGTTACTATTGCGTCGTGCAAAGATAATATTACTCTTAAGTGTATATTACTTTGCCCACACTAAGTGCGTATATCTCCTGTTCTAATTTAGTCGTTCAAAAAGGACTTCACTCTGGAGCGTAATAAACATTCTCCCACCGACGTTTATTACAAAGATTTATTGCACACACGCAGTCGCCTCGCTTGTGGTATTCCCGCGTTCTCAATTTACGGAAACGAGAATCAATTACGCGATGCGTGAAACGCGATGAATAATCGCGCGCGTATATATCCCGCGCACGCGACTTTTTCGCGTGACTCGCATCGTTGTCGTTTTCTAATCGCGAGCAAGCGACGCCTGGCGTGCGAGTAATTAGGAATTGTATATCCTCCTCCTCCTTCTCCTCCTCCTCCTCTCTTCTTCTCCGGGCGCCCGACTGTGCGCGGAGGCTGCGCCGGTAATTAACGTCCCGGGTGTATAGTAATTTATTAATAACGTACGGGGCTTGCTTAAGCAACGTCCCGCGACGGGACCTCCGGCACAGGTTGCTCCTGGATACGGTGCGCGCCGGATCCTTGCGGTAACCTCACGCAGCGAGTATTAATTAGCACGGGGAGAGAAGCGGAATCAAGTTGTAATTAAAATAAACCCAAAACTATTAAAATGAGATTATAATTAAAATCAACGATAGATTTGCAACTATGCAGCACTATCGATCGCCTATTTATCTATTTTTCTCATCGAAGTATTGATACAATAAAACAGTAAAAAAAGAAAATTCAATTTCTATTAAAAATAAATGTTTTAATCACTTGTATGTTACATCACATTACGTGTTATCGCGCAGTCATTTAAAAATAATGTTTAAAAATCGCGAAATCATTTGCAACATGGGAAATTTTTTAAATGCGTTAGTTTAATTAAGAAACGTTTAAATACGCGATATGCGAGTAAATGTGGTAATAAATGATAATATGAAAACAAATAATGCACACATAAGTGTGTGGAATTTGCCGAAGCGACGGATATAATATGAAACAAAACGTTCTCGCGTGTGAACGTGATAATTCTCAGAACGACGCGGTAAACGTCTGCTGCTCGACGAATCAAAAAATATTCCAACGTGTTCAACGTCTAGGAATTATACTGCATTAGGGAGAACAGTTGTCATAGTAAACCACATTGTTGCCGGCTATTTAAACCGCAGAGGAGGATTAATCTTATTTCTGGTCTGCCACGGCATGGCGAGCATAAGTCCCTTAATCCGACGGACGCACCGCCGCGTCGCGCCGCCTGTCCGCGGCAAGGATCTCGAGGTGGAAGAGCGAGGGGTGGACACGCGGAGGTGAGGGATGCGCAGGAAGAGTCGGTGAAGAGGAGTGAAACCCGACGGGATCTCCCGCTTTTATGTCCCGGGATATATATACGTCCTGCCACGAAGGCGTCGACACACGTCGCCGCGACTACGACACAACGGCGAGTGTCAAAAGAGCGTGCGCGCCGTAAAAAGCGAGAGAAATCCGAGAAGTTGGTCGAGGATTACGACCGGTTCGAGATCACGTCGCGCGATATCTCGCGAAGATACGATGGTCCGGCAACGAATAAGATTGAAACGTTCGTCGCAATCGTCTAGACGCTTCACCGGAACAGACCACCGTTCACGAGTCGATTAAACTCTTGACCCGCGGCGTTGTTTCTTTTCTAACAAATCGGGAGACATTAGAAGACGGGAAAAATTTGTCAAGATGGTTACACACGAGACTGAGAGGTACAAGCTGCATCTCGTCGTGAGATTTATTGCGCTTGGCACAGATTTTCTCTGATATGCTCATGTTACACGAAGAATACGCGTCACCGATATTTTAGAAAGAAGAAAAAGGATACAATATTATTAAAAAAAATCTCTCGAACATGAAGCGGATATAAACTTGGTTTACAACTTGTGGATGACTCTTTGCAGCTCCTTTTGCCACTTCGATTATTCCCTCCGGCAATTTTCCTCCCCATCCGGTCGTAACGTTTATTCGCTCGCTACTATTTTGTGTCCCGCGATGCGTTTTTGCGTTTTTGCGCCGAGACGATCCACCGATGATGACAGAGAGCGGGAGAACAGGCGGATTCACTTCCGATGAATTACGAGAAGTGGTTTTCTCGGGAACGAGGCCGGTTGTATTTTATTTAGCCAATCCGAGTCACTGCATCTGTCGGAGCAATTTGAGGCGAAGGAGCCGGCGGCCACCCTGGGATACGACCTCGCATCGCGACGGAAAAATAAAGAAGTCCTGTCGAAGGACGTTCGTTCTCCGGTGTCACTTGTGGGATAAATATTAGCGACGGCCCGGCCACGAGAATCCGGTTCAGTTGGCCGTGAAAACGCGAACGGCGAGAAGACGTGCGCGATACGATGTCGTGCGAAATTCTCGCGAGAATAATTCGAGAGAGAGAGAGAGAAAGAAAGAGAAAGAGAGAAAAATATGATATAGCAAAGAATGTGTGTGAAATTTCCGGAAGCGCGTGTTGCAATTTAGACGATGTAATAGAAAATGTAATAAAGTGCCCGCGAAAAAGAAGAAGTTCCGCAAAAAACGGCAAATACGATATGCGAGTGATGCAGTGAACGCTTATAATTTCTATTCACGACTTGAAGTGATTTACAGCGCGTTCCAATCTCCTTTGTAACCTCGAACAAGCAACTTTGGACCGAAAGGATTAATAACGTCGACATTTGAACGTGCAGTCGCGTACAGACGTACACGCGCGCGACGTACACAAAGAAGAGTCTCCCTTCGAATACGATTTAAGCTACGGCGAAGAAGAAAACAATCGGCGATCTGGATCGAGTCGAGTTTGGACTCACAAAGAGCAACGCGCATTCGACTCTCAAGTGAGTCTCGGTAGCACGAGATTTCGAACAGGAAAAAGGAGTGGGAAGGGTGGGGTCTGTTGCGCGGTGAGACGTCGTCGTTGGAAGGGACGAGTTAAGACCCCTTCGCTTCACTACGATGGAAGATACGCGGGGCAGCAAGGAGGGAACGGAAAGAAGCAGGGGAAAAGGAGATGAGACCCGTTATGGAGATGAGAGGGCCAGACAATGCTTGTTGGGCCCCGGCCGGGCCCTTGAATTCATAATCTGCCGCACGTCGGCGCGCTTATATGGCCGCGTACAATGATCCAAATATGTTTTCTGTGCAACAAAACGCTCTCGTAAATGTTTATCATCAATTTCAATATTATCTGATGCGGGTGGCGTTTGCCGGCGGGCCATCTCGAACGTCACGCGCTGGTGGTTAGGAGAAGGGATGTGGCTCCCAGATTTTTCACAGCCTACCGCAGACTCCGCTCTTTGTCACACTCGCTCTCTGTAAATACGCTACTTAATTCGTAAGTGCTTCGGCTCGTGTCGTTATGGCGTCGTCGTTGCCAATACCGGTTTCCCAACAAAATTGTAATCTACGGCCGATCGTTCCGACATCTGGGTGACGAATGATCCCCGGAGGGGATTTTTTTTTGTTGCCTACCGCAGACTAAGCTTCAATTCAAAAAAGATGTATCGATACCTTTATCTTCGCTCGCATATTGAACATCCCAAGAGCTACGTAATCTCTAATATAGCTTTGAAAACACGATGCTCATTTCACACACAGATATAGCGCGATGTTTGTGTGCATATAGATACGTAAGAAAGAAAAGAAGTAGGTAATACAATCAATATAAAAAGTACAAAGAACAAGAACTTTTCAAATGCGCGTACGTAAAAGCACGTATACTACGACTTACTCGAAATTACTATTCTACGTATGGAACAAGGGTAACTTGGCACTAAACCAAATTATATAACACCGTGCTTATTACGCATACAGAATACGATAGTTGAATTTGGATTTTACGTTTATTTTCTTCGAGTCGTGTTAAAAGCAATTCCGCGCAATTCCGACACGCCAGCAGTAAGTATAATGTGTAAAACGCCATTCTGTTTGTTTCGTTTTGCTTGTTCCCGCATTTTGGTTATTACGAACTCGACCGATCGGAGAGGATATCCAAGGTATATCCAATATCGATAGAAAGACCGCAGATTAAATCTCGGGGACAGGAAAAAGCGACGTCGATTCGTCGGAATTGAAAAGTCGAAGGGGCCTCGCTCGTGAGGACTCGCTCTAATTCATTTGTAACTTCTCTGTTCGAGAGAATAAACGAGGAAACTCCTCGTCGATGCTATCGGAATGAAGTTTCCGAGTGACAGGTAGATGGGCAAGCGATATTTATTATATTCTGATCCGATACTCGCGCGTCGGAACAACACACAGATATATGCAAAATTACGTAACTGAAACTACAAAAAAAAAAAAAAAAACGCGCGATATATAAATGTCATGCTAGTTATATTTGCTCTTTGAATACCTTCCAAAAAAATAAATAGTGTGCGTGATCGTATTATCTTTTCGCAAAAACAAAAAAAAACATTTATTACATCTAGCGGTTTAACCTAAAAAAAAAAGACAAATAATGATCAAATACAACGCAATAAAGCAAATATAAACGGAGAACGCGGACGTAAAACAGACGGTAAAAAAAAAAGGTGATAATTATATTATTTGAACACAGAAACAATAAAACACACACATCTGTTCTGTAATAGAAAATACCTGTAATAAAATGTAAAAACAACAAAGCGGGAATTAAGTGTAACTAGAGACAGGATAACTTCGTAGAGAAAGTATCTCGGAGTAACTCGGATACCGCTATTTATGTAATTACGTTATTCAATATCGCATCGATATCTCGTTTAAATCATTCCCGGCCTCGACACTGCTCGGAGCGGTGCAGAGGAAAGCGACGAAACGCGATTTACGGGTCGAAGGCGGGGAAATCCCCGGGTTCTCTTCCGTCGCCAGATGCGGATCGAGATATACACGCCGCTTGCACGAACAATTTGTGGCCGAGCGTGGAGTAACGAGGCCTCGTCGGCTGCTCTATCGACGAGAAACTCTGCTTCGGATGTCACGATAGTCTTCCCCGTAAAACTCCCGGGCTTTTGATTATCTCGCGAACGCGTGCTACGAATTTCAATACGAGCAAAGTCGGCGAGAGAGACGACGACGTAGGGCAGGCAGTTTTTTTTGCTTTTTTTTTTTTTTCAGTCAATCTTGTTTTTTCTCATTTATCGCGTCGCGCACAGCCAACTTCACCGGTTTTACCGGTGCTCTTAATAACCGTACTCTCTTATATTATAAATGCATGCGCTATTTTGTGAATGCCGCGATATCATCTTTTATTAACGAGATCCGAAAAATGTAATTTGAAGAAAAAATGTCGTATTCAAACACCTTGTTCAGCAGATGTGTCAGAGTAACTGTTCAATGCAAAAGCACGGTATTAAATCAAATTCTGAATCTCTCTCTCTCTCTCTCTCTCTCTCTCTCTCTTTCTTTCTTTCTCTTTCTCTTTCTCTCGCAAAAGTTAATAAATCTTCGTCCTATTCAGAACCAATGCGATTCAAACTTTGATTTATCGTGATTCTATTGCTCCCATTTCTAAGAGGAATCTCTCAAATGAGTCGTGCGCTTTGCGTGTCTCCGCTCGAGCCATGTCGACTCGCAATCGTTAACGTGGTGCAGCACGTGATGCCACGCTCTGTGCAAAAAGAATAAAGTTGCACGGAGAAAAAGAAAGAGTGAGAGAGAGAGAGAGAGAGAGAGAAAGAGAGCAAGCATTACGGTTCGAAACGCTCTCAGAATGGCGCAAGAGGGAAAAAAGGGCAGGGGCGGCCGGGATGACGGACGTTTCGCATTGCCGCGATAATATCCCGGGTGTCTCGTGATTAATGCAGGCGCGCGTGGTGGAAAAGGGCGGGGGCGTTGCACGCCGGAGCCGGGGATCGACTCGCGATCCAGAAAAAGCGGCTGCACGGGTCGGGAAGAATAATGGCGTCGCGCGCTGATGACTTCTTTCGAGGCGAGCCACAGCGAGCGGCGGCGTCGCGACGACCGTGGGCCTCTTCCTCTTCCATTCTTTCTCCGTGGGAAAGCCAAACGTACGGACGCGAAAAGCGTAAAGGCCGTATTACACGTCCGGAATTGGACGCGGATTGAACGTAAGGTCGGAATTGAACGTTCGACAATACCTCACTGACGCTACGTTTTCATCTTTTCGCGCACAAACTGGAACAATACGCTCTAATAGATGTTCCCACACACGCACAATGTTTTAAAATTACATGTATATAATTACAGGAAGATTTTTTTTTTTCAAATTTCTCGCGACACAGATTTGGACAATTATTGCAAAAATATTTCCTTTACTTAAATACCCGCACTTTACGCGCTAGCGCGGTTTGCAACATAAACTTTCTGTGAATGAACCGATTCAAAATCATTTTACGGTAGCATTGTTCAATTGTTATGCAACAGCGATGCGACGCGGCCGTAAACAGCGAGGACGATTCGCGTGCGCGCACGTATCGGCTGGATGCGTTTCGCATCCGCGAAGCGTGACACGATTTGCCGAGCGCAGTACCGGCAAACGCTATCAACTGTGGAAGACGCGAAACCAGTATCGCGCTGTACACACTGGTTTCACATGGTTACACCTTTTATGCTTTTTTTTTCGTATCACGGCGCGATCTTTTGAAGCCGCACGTTCCGATTCGCGTACTCCGAAAGCGAATCGCGTGCAAACTATCGAGACAGTGCGAAGTCGCGTGTATGTATTGTCGCATATATCTCGGCATAATGTCTGCCGCGAATGTGTGAAATGGATTACACCTGTCGAAAAATGTGTTTCTTTCCGAAAGTCAGTTTTGAAGATCTCAACCGTGACGTTGTAAATGACAGTTGATTTTTAATTATTGACCGCGTAAAACAGACGTAATATTTCTTTGATACTTTTGTCAAAATGCGAGTACGTAGACGTAATGACATTCACACATTACATATGACATAAAAGGCAGATAAGCTGATCGAAAAGATTGCAATAATAAATAGGTTGTTGAATTTTTATGCAACGGGATAGCGCGCGCGGATCTCGAATAAAATTCGCAGCCACGTGCTTCTTGATATTCATGAAATTTTCTGCTTATCTCGCGTATCAGTAATTGTTTTCGTCCGCCTGTACGATCTAAAACTCGCCTATTTGGATTTCCGAAGCAACATGAGGTCCTTCTTGAATAAAATATGTATTCTAAATGTATCGCGGCGAGTTTTCTCTCTTTTTCTCTTTTTTTTTTTTTTTCGAGTCAAATATTTTCTCTCTCAAACGATTCGCTCTAATCTGAAAATACGCGCGAACAATTTCGCAAACAACATATAACGATGTGTAAAATTCGATTTACTACACACGTTGTGTGTACAAAAGTAAATAAACGTAAAAAGTTTTTTTCAATACTTTTCGCTTGTGTCGTCAAATTTGGGAATGTAATACTGGATGGGATTGAGAGCTTTGAGAGTTATCTCCTCGAAAATCTCGAAGCAAGATTATCTCCTTGGGAGCTGTGATCATTGACGAGGAGAGACCGCGCGAAGAACGAGGAGAACGAAAAAGAGAACGGAAAGGAAGACTATTTGCACATCACTCAAAGAGAGAGTCGGCGGCGCATCGGGATCTTCCGATCCTTCACCGACGTCCGCAACCTCACGTCGTGAAGCGCGCGCGCGCGCTCTTTCTCGCCGTCAAGTGACGCGATAATGAAATCCTGGGCGATTTTCAAGCGCGATTGTTTGAGCTAACAAGGCGCGACCAATTTTCTTTTGGCAAAAGAATTTTTTTTTTTTATCTTTGCCATTTTCACCGAGCGCTGCGCATATTTTATATCGAAGTAGTCGCGTTGAAGGAAAAGGGAGAACAGAAGATTTTCTGAAAGAACCGGCGGAAGAATAATTGCAACAGCGCCAGTACTTTTCGATAAGAATCTAACAAAAAATACAGACTGTAAAATATTTAAATAAAAGATATATATCCGTTCATATTCTTGCAATTATTTTTTTCCGCCACAGATGTTAACTGAGCAATAGACGTGTTCAATAATAACTAATTAAACTGATTAAAAATAAGTAAAAGAAAATAAGTGAGAGCTTTGCAATAATCAAAGTGTGAATGTGTAGTTTATTTTTTTCTACTTTAAGAGTGCGGTTAATCGCGCAGTGAAAATCAGTTTACGGGTCTATGAAAAGTTAATAATCTGCAATTAAGAACTGCTTTATGTATGATTCACGGAGGTCGATTTTATATCGTATTCATGATATAATTGCGGTCGTTACGGCGGCCGGGGCGGTGAGAAATCATGTTCCTTGCGTGTGTGATCGACATCGGCTATGATAGCGCGCGATTTACTTTTATCCTCGCCGGGGTAGTCAGGAAAAATATATATTTTATTTCCCGGACTTCCCGCGTTATTATTCGTCATTAGACGCTGTCACTGAACAGCAAAGTGGAGCGCTCGTAATTGGAATAATTTCTTGACGTGCGCGCAGGATCGGATAGTCAACGCGACACTGCAGCGCGCAGAATAACCACGGATAGGCAGCACGAAGGTTTCGGGAGGTGGATCGTGCGATCCGAGCTCTCGTGTGTGCTCGCGCGTTTCGTGTGCTTTCCCGTTAAATATGGGCCCGCCACTCTGCATTTTAAGCTGCACTTAAGCTCATTTTACGTTAACGGCCTCGGCTAACTTTAATTGTCGGGACAATAAATGTGAGAATTGTTAGGAACAATGTCTTGTGCTCTGACTAAGCGTGTTCTGATAGTGCACAGAGTGACGGAGATTTGAGTTTTCTAAACGTTAATTACTTTACTTGATTGTCTAAATTGTGCTTGTAACTTTTCGTTATTTTTGAATCGAGAACAGAGAAGTTAATTAACACATTTGACTTACATTTCCGTGTACCATCTTCATATAATTAGTGTAAAATAATTGAAGATTATATGATGATAAGAATCTACGTAATTAATCTTTTTTTTTTTGAATTGTCAACCGTCGGAAGTAAATCGTAGATTTATGTAACTCGCTTTCAGACTGCGACAATCGCGCGAAAAGTCATTTGATTGGCACAGCAGGACACTGTAGCATTGCGGCGGAATTAATGCGCGCGGTGAATTGGGTTGCCATAATTGCTATAATTGTCCGGCATGCGGAATCGGTTGCCGATTCGTACGTACACAGATGCGTACAGATGCCTGCGTGTGTGTGATAAAATACTAGTATATACAATATATATACTATATACTATAGATAAATTTCTCTCTCTCTCTCTCTCTCTCTCTCTCTCTCTCTCTCTCTCTCTCTGTCTCTGTCTCTGTCTCTGTCTTTTCCCTCGTAACACATTGATCGCGCGTTTGCGTAGTGTGCGCTTGATAGAACGGAAAGACGGACATTCGCGGAAACAAAGCTCTCAGTGTGCACAAAGCGACGTAATTGGATCCCGATAATGCCTGTTGATGTCACTGATGTTTCGTGATTACGAACTAATTCAGCCATATGAATATCAATAGCCGATATATCATAAAGCATAGATAGTTGATAAGTTTTTGTTAATATCATTATTTTATTATTATTATTATATTTATTTCGCATATTACAAATGACTTGCAGAGGCTGTGGGAGCAAATACTGTGCGTGAGAAGAATATGAAATTAAAATTAACATTATAGATATTACTTGTACACACCGTGTGTGTACGCGAATTTTGAACACGAAGAACCGATTCAATTATATTAAATGTGTTGAATTGTGAATTAATTCGTGTAATTTTATAATAAAATAATAATTATCGGAAATATATTTCTTCTAATTTTTAAAATAAAAAACCATTTTGACATAAGTTAATCATATATGTTATAAATCTCAATGTTGCAAAAAATGTAGATTTGTACCTTGATCGTTACAATACATGATAACTTATTTGTTGACGTGTTTAAATGTTGGGAGCAACTTTCCTCGAAAAAGTTTAAATCGAACTGAATTCAATACAGATGTGTCTTTCCAGTGAAATATGCGTCAAGGGAAACTATCACGTGAGAGAGAGAGAGAGAGAGAGAAAGAAAGAAAGAAAGAGAAGACGATCACACTGTCATCACTTCGGTGTCACGACCGAAAATTCGGCGTCCCACGTGCGCGTCCAATGCGGAATGGTGAACCGTACATTGCGCGAGTTTACTGCCGTACGTGTCCCGATCCGATTTCCTTTTATCGGCCGTCGACCGCGGATTCGCGTCGTGACGAACGTACGAGGTCCAATCGCGAATAACAAGCAATTTCGAGCGATGTAACCATCTCCAGAGTACATTCGACCCAATTGCGTTGCTCTTGAAGAAGAAGCGTAAAACAAAGATAAAAAGAAAATACTTAGATTGCACCTCAAAAAAAAAAAAAAAACACTAGAAATATATTTTTCGATATTTTCAAATTTTATATATTTGGGAGATGTGATAAATGCTAAACATGCTTAATATGATGCAAAATTGTATTCAAGTCGACAAAAAGTCTTGAAGCGATGACATCCGTGAATCTCTTACTGCCGTCGCACTCTCGTGAAATTGATGACGTCTGCTAGTCGCGCGATTTTCAACAGGAGAGAGGGAAAGGGTTGATTTCTTTCACGAAGTGGGAAAGAGATGGCTGAGGATAAAAAAAAAATCTGAAAGAAAGATGGTCGGCAGACTAACGCAGGTGGAAGGTCTGACTTTTCGATCGCTCATGTCTCGGCAAGACGGTCTGGGACGGAAGGGGATGGAAAAAATATGCGCTCTCTTTTCCGACGGCTAGGCGGAAATTGAAGAAGTTACGCGCGAGAGAGACGGGTCCGCAAATTATTTATTACTCTATCGTTTCGCGCGAATTCGCGCGTATCGCGAGGGTAATGCACGAGATGCTGCCGTTCGTCGGTTGCTCCTGCAACGTAATTTTTCAAGACGCGGTCGATGATAACGCGATCCGCGGTTCCGGTAGACAGTGTCGCAGGAATTTGTCTTTTCGCGAGGAAATTTCACTGTGGCGCGCGAGCTTCGGAATTTCGTAATAATAAAAAGCGATCGAGGCAAAACTCTCTTAAGATGGTTTCTCTTTACCTCTGTTTGCTCTTTGTCTTCTCTCGTTTTCTCTCTCGCATATAAATATTAAGATCGAAACATATCGAATATATGTCCATGAAAACTGATATACTAAAGTTTCAGATGACACACATATGTCACGTAAACTTATCTATTTTATAAAAATATCTTGTTATCGTAACAGGATCATCTGGTAATCTCGGTTTTTTGTTTTTTCAATTAATCCGTCAATTTTCTCGAGATGAAACATTTGCATTTCTTCGCCATACCTTATCGCGATACAGTACTTATCGCGAGATAGACAGAGAGAGAGAGAGGCATCCAACTACGGACGCATGAGTCTCTTTTAATTTTTTTTTTTTTTTTTTATCAGAACGTCGAAGCTGGAAGCAATACTGGCTCTCGTCTAAGGTTCAAAGCCTTGTCGTCGCCGGTGGTAAAGCCCTTTCTCGTGCAAGAATTCGAATCCTTCGTCAGAGACGGGACCTCTTACCTTTGAGTAACCGCATACCGTCCGCAGGCAGTCGCGCTACTAAAAGAACTTGGAGTGCAAGACACAGGCGCTGAAAATATGAATGAATTATTTACAGTAAAACTGCGCACGGTTATAAACAATTTTACAAACTTGCAATAACAGTTCACCATGTTGGGTTTTAGTTTTTGAAAATACAATTTATGCTTGAAAATATCACGATATTTCAAATTGCGCGTTTAACTTGAGGAAAAAACAGATATTTTTTTACGCAATTAATTATTATTTCTCCACTCTCACCGCGGAAATTTGTCATTTTTTGACATTAGACTCTCGAAGAAAGAGAAATCCAATCACACACATCTGTTGTAGTATTTTTTTTTTTTTCTGAACCAGTCATTCAATTCTCTTTGCTCTCTTTCTTTCTCTGAAATATTTTCACGCGTTCGTCTTTTTGAAAGTAACACGAGTCGACGTAGCCGTTCCTATTCTCTCTCTCTCTCTCTCTCTCTCTCTCGTCTATCGTGGAGCCTGACGACCGCAAAAGCGACGTGGCGCAGCCCAGGTGAGAACGTCAGTTGGGAGAGAAAAAGAAACACGCGAAGGGATGAGGGGTGTCCGGTACCGGGTAGACGACATAACACGCGTGACTTGTCGGGAATCACGCAGCACGCGCAGGTACGCGCGGCTCGCGGTTAAATGAAATTTTAATAAAGCCGCGCGTTGAAAAGCGCGGCGCGCGGCGCCCGGAGGGAACATCGGTCCTCACAATGGAACAATGACTTCGAAATCGTGCGAGAGAGCGTCGGCGCGCTTCTTCCGAAGAGGCAGACGCGCCGCGATAATTATATCGAGGCGGCGTCACGGAATCTCGGACAGAAAAACTTGTCCTCCTGCCCCTTAAAAGTCGTAGAGTGAAGTACCTAAAACGCGCTGCTCGCAATCGCCTAACTAAAAGCGAATTTACACGGTTCGCTCCCGATGATTACCCCCGATGAATCATCCAAAATAAATTGGATGAACGCGTTTTTGTTCGGACGTATAGCGCCAAAAGTGGGCTACCCCGAATCGCCCTCGATCCTTCGCGGGAATCCGCTACTTTTTTAGAAGACCAACGACACAAGAAAAGCTTGACGAGAAGTTGCAATCTGAAATTTGTGAGATATGTGTGCTATTGAATTATGTGTTATCTTTTAAGTAGATACATACAATGTACACACATGTACTTCGGCGTGTGTATAAGCGTTTATATGCACCTGAGAGCCGTCACCTACAAACTCTCTCGGTGTTTTCAAACTGTAAACTGTCGGTTGGAAATTCTCAGCTTTGAGTTCTCAATTTCCAACTTTCGACTCCCATTTCACGTTTCATAACCCGCAATTTCTACTCTCAAACGCGCGAAACAACTTACAAGCGCGCGTGATTAGTTTAAATAGCAATGAGGAGAAGTAGCGCGATCAAGTAGCTTTCTAATAGTCTTCTCGCTTATATGTTGTTTTTTTTTTCACATTTTATCTCGGACGTTGTTTTTCGAAAATAAACAAAAGTGTGAGGATTTTTTTATGTCTTTTTTTATGGAAGCAACGATAGAAAAAGATGGTTTTTGTGCAAAACTAATGCGCAATTTATTCCGCGTTCGTTTTCTGACTGATCTTTTCCAGACGATAAATCGGGAGAGGCTACCGTATAAATTTGCCATACCTTCTGCCTACGGTCTCCGCCTCTCTTGCGACAAGCAGCGTGCAATCGTCTCGGTTCGACGATAGTCTTCGCGAACGAGACGACTGCACGAGAAACTCGATCGGCGAGGGAAAAGAGCGAAGCAGGCGCTACGCCGCCAGTTTTTGCCGGCCGTTTCTTTGTAAGACGATAGAATGGCATTCTAAATATCGGCATCGCGCAAGAAACGAGGCGCGCGCACGATAAAAAGTCCGATGGTATTCGGAACAAAGTGACTGAGCGTTGGGTAATTAGCAAAAATCTAAAGTCACCGCTACGATTATTCAGCACATCTCTCACGTTGTCGTCGTCTTCTTTCAATATTAAGAGTATGAAAATTACGTCTTGCGCGTGCAAGACGTAAATTGCATCTACATAAAACAATTATAATGAAGTCGCGATTAAAAAATTAAAAAAAAAAATTAATAAAAGAGCGTAAATATTTTATTCATCAAACAGAAAAAGAACATGAACGGTTTAGCGTATCTAATCGAACTTTAAAATAAAGCTGAAAACATGTGCAATTATTAAAAAATACTTAAAAAAAAAAAAATACACTTAAAAACAACATTTAATTACGTTCTCATGTAGGAAAATTGATTACTTCATTAATTATTACCACATCCCTTATTATTAACACATTGTTTGCCTAAGGCACTATATTTTAATTATATTAATTAGCCGATATTACATGACATTTTCATACGGTTTTCATTATTCGAATTTATTATGTCATGAAAATATTCACCTTCCAGCGCACACATCAATGTAACATATACCTATCTTAGATACATAACATAAAACCCATAATATACAGATGTGACACACTGCTTATTATTAGCAGAAAGTGCACGTATCGATGATACATGAGTTTGTTGTAAACGTAAAAGTTGAAGATCAAGATAAGTTTACCTCTTGTATCACTTAATTAGAAAAATAAATAGGGAGCACAGCTTTTCACTGATAGTAAGATTTCGTTTGTGTGAAAGAAGAAGCAAGAAAAAAAAACGAGAAAAAATTGTTGGCACCGCAATTCTGCTAGTGATGATATTAATTTGGCCATATAAATCAGCAAGAAGAACTTGGCGATTTAAATGCCAAGTTAACGCTTAACCGAGTTGGCCAAGCCTACGATGTTTAATCGTAGCGGTGAGAAAAGTAGAACGAATTAGCGAGAAAGGAGAAAAAAACCGCAGATGTGGTCGCTCCGGCGCGGCAGGTCGTCGACTAATAATTCATGCGAGATCTCGCGAAAAGCATTTCTTGACGTACGGACTAACTGTAAATGCGAGCAGTCACGCATGAGAAAACGGTCCCACGGATCGTCGACACGGGGATCGATTATTATTACGCGAGAGGTGTATCCAATTTCGTCATTCGCGCGTCATTCGCGCGAGTTAAACAGAATGAGATGGCCGTTAAAGCCGGCCCGGGCGCGGATCCTATCGGGCAAATTACAGTGCGCGGTCTATTCATTTATGTATGTACGAAGTCGACGACCAATCGGTCGTTTAACTGCTAACGGTAACGAGCCGGTGCACCGCGGCGGATAAATTTAAAACAAGCGGGACAAGTTAATAACACCGGCGGCGGCGGTGACGCGTTTCCGCCGGATGCTCGATAAACGCTTCGTTCGTCGACCGAATTGAGTTAAAGCCGGTCTTTCTTATTCTCATCCGCGCGCTCATATATTTTGTATTAGAAAATAATTTATTTTATAAAATGACTGATGAATCACATTATCGTGATTTGTCATAAATAACTTGTGATATCTTGATACAATAATATGACATCCGATATTATTAGAATTTTCGCCGAAAAATTCGCCATGAATGTGTCACGCAATATTAATCCATTCGTTATGTGAAGTTTCAATATTGAAACATTCGATAGTGTCGATATTATATCACCCAAGTAACAGCTCGAGAATTATTGGCAGAATATTTTTGCATCGCTTCGTGTTATTTTTCTCTTAGCGATTGAGAAATTTATATTCAATAAGAAATAATGTAGTTATAGCGTGTATTTTTCGAGAATTTTTCTCTTCCAACACATGTTCTGTTTTCTGTGTGACGATCGATCCGAACTTTTCGAACGAAAATACTAGTGTGTTGCGAGTGCAAGCGACTCTGTAGAGCATCTCGACGGTGCATTATACTTTATGACCGTGCTGGCGCGGATTTTAACGTTAAAGTCGTCGCTCGTTTTCAGGATCGGCACGTGAAGGGCGCCAGCAGAGTTCCGGAGATGGATTCGAGCCAGGACTACCGGCTGTTACTGGGTTACGAGAACAAGACGCACACAGTGCTCCGTTTCAGCAGACGATACGACACATGTGACCCGCGGGACCTGAAGATCACGGTAGGTGACGCGATTTATGCAGCGCGAAAGGCGCAAGACAATTTCCTGCGGAATGCACACAAAGCGCGCGAGATTTACTCGGCTCGCACACTCGTCCCTTGCGCCCGTATTATTTTTGCTGAGGAATAAAGCGCGCTCTTCGTACTCTTCCAAGAAAGATTAATATGGGATTTATTCAACATTGTTTTTGTCACTGCAAATAGACCTTATCAGAATATGAACGTTTGTTGATTTTACGTTTAGATGAAAGTACACGCAGATGCACGCAGAAAATAAGTCGAATGTTCGGAATAATCAAATTTTATTTCGTCGCTTGTATTTCTGTAGAATGCAAAACTCTTCGTCGCGTTACTGAAGCTTCGTAATTTTCTTCTCGTATTGCATTTAGACTTTGTCGACAAAAAATTAGCTTGTCAAACACGCAAAACGATTTTTGTCAACGTTTTCGAAAATATAAACACACATATTTTATAAAGATACAGTTAATTAGATACACATTAATTTTAATTATTGCGGCTGTGTAAAAAATGTTGCGAACGTTCGCCAGCCTGGAATTGGGCTCGAATTAAATTCGGCGCGGCTCGTTATCGCAATTTTCCAGCGCGGTATTCCGTACTTATTGTAGGACAAGTCGACCTACTTCTTTATTTCGCCGGTAATTAACTCGGAAATAGATTGCGCGATAGAGCCGTCCCCGCTGCTCAACGGTGCTCGGCACGGGCTTAACCCGAAGAAAAGAGATTACGCCGGCGTTGCGATCCGCTTTAAGCCCGCGCAACATGAAATTTATGGTAACCGACGAGGCCGCGACGATCTAAATTCTAAACCTTCGCCACTGTTCCGGCGACCAGGGCCGCTTTGCTCGCGCTAATGGCCGCCATCGATACGCAGTTATGTTCTTCGGTAATCCGTGCGCACAAACCGGCACACAAAATAAAGCTTCTCTCTCCCGCGCTGGCGAGCTTCTGCTTCGCGAGCGCGCGCTCAAGAAAGAAGAACTAGTTCAGCGCGAAAGTTGAAACTTGGCATTTTTCGCTTTGTCCGCATTTAAACTCGCGCAAGATACGTTCCCCGTGCAGAATATATAAAAGAGAAGCAATAACGTGGTATATGCGGCCCGCGCTCGTGGTTAAAGATAGAAATGCACGGGATCTGGTAAAAAATTGCACATCTTTTACCTCCGGAGCTTGTAATCGCGCTCCTTTAACCCTTAAGTAGTAGTAAGAGCAACGAGTTGAAGTCTGAGAGAAGAAAATGTTATTGTCGCACGATTCCATCGCGCGTTACCGCAGCGTCTGAGCTGTTTCGCGTGAATTCGCGTAAATCTTCAGCGCAAATTCGTTCTTTCCGCGTTCAATGTGCCGGAAGCGCAATAGAAATATTGATTCTCTAACGTATTTCGTTTTGTTGTTTTTTCCTTGAGAAGATAAAAATATAAAGTCCGTGACATTTTAGTGTTTACAGAATTCAGAAAAAAATCTTTTAATAAAGCGGATAGTGTTTATATTCATTGTTTTCAACGATAATAAAGGTCTAACAGACATTTCTCTTCTTTTTTTTTCCACTATCTCTAAAAACAAACGCAATCGAATGAATATAACACGTAGATATTTAACTAGAAAAACTAACTTCTCACTAGAAAAATGTCTTGTAGGATATCGCTCGAAAACAACACTTCGCAAAAAAACAACACTAGTTGTTTTTCTTCTGATTGATACTTTTTCCCTCACATGCTTATTAGATACCCTATTATCGTCACTTATTTATCGCACTCACGAAATCTCGCGCGCGTTATCGACCATCAAGCGCTTAACACACAATCGTCGGGGCTCGATTTTCCACTTGATCATATTATTATCGCGCATCAATTTCGGGCGGGCTCGTCGCCGCGATCCGATCTGATCGTCTGCCCGCGCGTGCATAATTCGCTGCAGCCAACGTCGCTATCGAGGCTGGCCGCTCGATGCCACGTGTATAAACGGCGTACGTGTTCGTAAATATTCGCTCGCGGTAAATCGAATTCTCTCGCGTTGCGTAACGTCGAATTAAGTGATATTTTCGATTAACGGATGCTTTTTTTTTTTTCATTTAACCACGAAAAAAATATTCTCCCCCTTTCGATTACCAGATTATTTTTCTCTCACAGTTTGCGCTCTACAGCGAGAACCGTTTATTTCCATATTATGCCGCAAAATAAGGGAAAATATATCAAATCCCAATTCGCAGAGTGTACGTTTTTTAATCATATTGGTAACATCGTTATTACTACACCGTTATTACACCGAAAGCAAATTAGTATAAGCTATTAGAAAGTTAGAACTTGTTTAAAAAAAAAAACACAAATAGAACAAACAGAATTGCTTCTTAATTTATTAACTTATTGTTAGACAAATTTGTTACCGATCTCTGAAATATGTGTGATTATTTTTCAACTAGACGAAGCGAACTTGTTGACTTATCGCGTTGTTCAAACTGTTGACCTGCGCCGAAACTACATACCGAAACTACCTATCTACATACTTGTGCAGCGACATACGAGAAATTCCTCGCGAACCATTCGAGTGTCGCTCTTCCTGCGGAGAAACAGAGGACGGCGGTTGCGGACGACGACAAAGCCGTTCCCCTTTCTTCTCACGGACGAGAGCACGTCCGTGTCCAGCGGTTGAGTCATCAAAATACTTGGCCGCGAAAGTAAAACCGGACCGCGATTCCATCGCGACGGGAGAAACGACCGAGTCAGCGAGACCTCCTCTCGGCTTTTATCTGATCGCGCAGCCGCGCCGTATCGATATCCGATATAATATTTTTACGCGGCTTCGTATCTGTTGTATATATCTCGCCGAAAGCGAGCACAAACGTGGCTCACACAGTGCGGGCTTCAGAAAAGAACGAGGGAGGAAGGGGATGCGAGAGAGAAGACGCGCCAGTCCTCGCAACTTTCAAACCTATATCCGATCTCAAACGGGGAGTGAATGATCTCACGCAAAACGTAACGCGATACGAGTTATTTAGAACGTAGGTACAATTTCGAATATATGTAGCCAACGAATAGCTGAAATCGATACAAATTTGCGAGCACATCTCATTAAACATCGCAATACTTGAAAACCGGGTTCGCCAAAAGCCGCTTGTATCGCGTTACAATTGCACATCGCAAGTCTGAAAATTATGCGAAAATAGCGTGTACGTTTGCGAGAGTATTTTCGAACTCTTCAATTAGGATACATGATATTTTTCTGCGATCACGTGTATTTCCCCGCGATCTTCGTGTATACGACGACGTTATATAATAGCGAGCGCGAAGATGGATGCTTATTTTTTCGAAGCGAGGCGATACGTATGCGTACATACATGTTTGTTTCAGAAATACGCCGTCGCGGGTAATGTGCGCGATGTTATCGAGGATCTACCGTTTCGTTTGCGTCATCGATAGAAATCAAATATTGAGATCGCTTCAGAGAGTTATTACTTCTCGAGCTTCTCGTCTCTCTGCTCATACTTTATCACGGCGCTTATCTCGAGTTTCTCGTCTCGAATTTAGGAGTTGGAGAGATTTTCCGCGGGATTGTACGTGGGTCGGCAATTTTTCCGGATTTCCAATTGCTCTTTCTCTCTCTCTCTCTCTCTCTCTCTCTCTTTCTCTTTCCTAAGTGTCACGGAGAACTTCCTACGGCGTTCGTTTATCACTTTTAACCGTGATCGTGGCGCTTAACCGGAGAGAAAAGGGTTTTTGCGACGTAATACGTCGTTATCGATCGAGGATTATCGTTATCGAAAGGACAAGTCGTCGAAAAATTGAAGATAAGTATATCGAAGGGGAACACAGCAATCGTGATTTATGAAGTCTTCGTAGTTCGTCTGATATTCGTAGTTGTTAATTCTTTGCGCTTTTGCTTGTTGCATTGGTAGTTTCAATAAAGTAGTAATTACATGTATTCTCCCTCTCATTATATAGTCTTTAATATTATGAAAGCGTCTTAAAGCAACGCAACGTCGTTTCTATGTGCTGCGGAAGAACATTACATGACGCTACTTAGATAATAAGAACAATACCATTGTACAAGTTGTACATTGTGAAGTAACGGTCTCGTAAGGGGTTAACTCGTCGTCGGTGCGCTCGTAACCCAATTTTCGCGCGCACGCGTCTTTCCGTACAGGACAGACATACACGCAGCAACACCGCGACAGAAATTTTTGTAAAAGTTCTTCTCAATGAGAAGTTCCGTGAATTTTTCTAATTTGTTCCGTGACGCTTTCCCGTTTCTTTTTTTTCTTTTTGCAAAATTTCCACACGATGGAGAACGCGGGACAGAGAAAATACACACAGCGCGAATCGCGGAAAAAAATCTATTGTTTCTCGGGGAAAAAGCGTATCTCTATGGACGAATCCATTTTCTGATGTAATCGCGACGGAAAAATATTTGCTTGACAGGGTCGTTCGTAACACAAATATATATACCTATGTGTATATATATATATATTTTTTTTTTATTTTTAGTTCACAAATGAATTTATCTCCGGATGTCAACATATCTGTGTGCGCGAGCACTGGTTTTTTTTTTTTTCGGTAGACGAATTTGAAAGCGCGGTCGCGCTTGAGAACGAATTAATTAGAGATATGAACGAATGAACGTTCACGTGATGGAAACAACGTCACAAGTTGGTAGTAATCGGGGAAAGGGTTTTACAATAGACCGAACTGCGTTGAATTGTAGCGTTTGAGACCTCGGTATCCCAGTGACAGACTGACATACTGACACAAACATGACGCTATCTGTACACTATAGAACTGACAGGATACATGAATTACCTACACGGGATATATCTTCACATCACATGTCGATCCACGAGAGCTGATCAATTCGCAGGTGACAACAAAACTGCTTACATTTTCTTCCAAAGTTGTTGCTGTTAAATATTTTGATAACATTATTACAACACCGTTACTTTGAAATTACGTCAACGTATATTTCAAGTGTTGTAAGGATTCGAGCTTAAGTTAAGGAGCACTGTAGGCCAGGGTTATAAAACGGCACTGAGTTTAATTAACACCATAATTAATCAACTTTATTCACTGTTGTTCTATTCGAAGTGTTTTTTAGTGCGCGGTTACAATTACCGAAGAGACTGCTCTCTTGGCTTCTCGCTAGCGATTGCTGTGCTCGCTATTTGTCGGCACTTGTTTTTCGGCGAATCGGTAAGATTCGGCAAGCCCGATTGCCTACGAACGGTGTTTACCGGCAGTTCGTCACGCAAAAAGTACGTGAACCGAAGAGACACGTGTACAGCTACGTATACAGTGTCTCTTCGGTTGCTGTAAAATATTCTAGAATATTCCTTAGCGTTGCTGTAAAATATTCTAGAATATTCCTTAGTGTGATTATCCAAAAAAACTTTTTTTTAAAAAATATAATAATGATAATGATGTTAAGTGTTTACGATCGTTAATAAATTTGCTCGCAAAAAAGAGGGAGAATTATAGGAAAAATTTCATTTCAAATTAAATGCTGCGAAACTTTCTACCGGCAAGTGTGTCTTTTTTTTCATTCGATGAAACATTATTTACACACTTTTGCGCCGTACATTCAATTAAAACATATTTGTTCCATCCACGTGCACACACTTCGGAAGTTTGATCCGTCGAAACTTCAGATTTGAGCGCTCAATAACTTCGTAATTATCGTTCGTTTTGAATTTTCGAGAAGTTTTACTTCAAATTTGCCTAGAAGTACCATTCGGAAGTTTGATGCGAGGTTCAGGAAATACTTCGTATAGCACTGGATTTCGTCGTGCAGGTGCGTGCATGTACTCATGGCGCGGGAAAATATACAGCGCCGAGATCCGAGCGGTAGTAATTCAAACTTTCCTCCTTCCTCCCTTCGCGAGGGCGGAATTAATCAATTTTTTCAATTTCACGGAGCTCGTACGTTTTCGAGTCGGCCATCGCGGCGACTTGTAACGGCGGTGGAGTTAGCACTCGTACGCTTGGCTACTCCACTTACGTTGGGTATCGCGACGGTAGATCTGCCTGGTGAATTTATGGCGACGCGAACACCGTTCCGACGGAATTTCGCGAACAGTATACCGCCGTTTCGCGCGATTGCCGCACTCAGTTACTTTTATTGCCGTGTCAATTCGCGGACTGGCCTTTCGTCACACGATTGTTGGCCGCGGCGCAGCGCGACTTTCGGCTTGATAGAAGCGGGATGATACATGGGACAGTATTACGACCGTGGAATACGTGACAGTATATTGCATTTTGTGTTAGTAACCATGAGAGAGAAGAGTAGGAGAAAGAGAGGGAGAGAAGAGATTGGTCAATGTGTGTGTGTGTGTGTGTGTGTGTGTACCAGGTTAGATTTTATACTACTACCAGAAATGACTGTTATATCTCACTATCTACATCTTAATTGCGTTTAGTTCTTGCACGTCATCGAGCAAATTATCGCAGTATTAAACTTTACGAGTTGCTCTGTCATTGGATTTAACTGCTCAATTAATCACAAATCCGGCAGGTTTGTTTCCACGCTGCAATCTTGTTGTCGTCATCGAGAGGGAGAAAGAGAGAGAGAGAGAGAGAAAAGTATCGTTGAACGCGTGAACAATATCGCTGTAAAGTCAATGGCGAACGAAAGAATATCTCTGTGGCATTAGTATTCATGATAGTCGACATTGTTCCGCAACGTAAACCGACGCGAATGCGTTGGTCTGCATTCGGCGGTCAGCCGCGCAGCCACGCGAATTCGGATTGACGTTACGTCGAAAATAGCGAGTGAGGACCGTGGTATTCCAACCGCCGATAAATTTCGTATGTTACACTACTGACGACTGATGAGTTCGCGATGTTACGGAACGTTAGTTTTCAATATGTAAATCACACAAAGACTCGTGTTTTTGAGAAAATGTTTTGTTTCTTTGAGCGAGTGTAACTCCGTTTTAAGTCGGAGTCCGCAAACGCATCTTTTATTTACAAAGAATTTTGATGTGCAAAGATCAAGAACTAATTGTGCGCAAGTAGGATGAAGTAGGTCCGAACACAGTTCGCGGATTTGAACCCGGGATTTTCGGAACAATTCGGCGTTGTACGAGAGTAGCGCGCGAGAAGTCGAATAAGTTCAAGCGTCGGGGATTTCCCTTTGAGAAGCCAAAATGCGCGCGGAGAACTTTGCGCGCAGGGATTTCGTGCGCGGCATTATGCAGCCCCCAAATCGACGTCACTGGGAATTTCCGCTTTGCGAAATCGCGACGTCGTTCGTACGTACACGACCCCGTGATTCACGAGTTTCTTATAAGGCTTACTCGCGTGAAATTCTCATGAGAGGGATACACCGTAAAGTGGACGAAAAACACATGAGAGGACACACTTACGGAGGAAACAAAATAACTCGGACGGAAACAGAGAAAGAGGAACATCTTAATCATGAGATTCTGTGATTACATACTTACCGGATTGTTACTGACATTTAATACTAATGTTTTTTTCGACAAACAGTTTTGACTTTGCGATATATTCATAAAAAGTAGCTTTAACTCTGCGAAAAAATTGGGTTAGAAATTTAATTGATTAGAGAACAAGGGGTAAATTTGATATGGATGTTTTGATTTGGCACGAGATAGATGCAACATATAAATAATGTATAAATAATAATATATAATATGTAAATCAATTATTTCAAAACCCACTAATTAAGTAAAACTTAATAAAAACCGTTTCCGTATACCTTGACTTGAAGCAAATAATATGACGAGAGCGATTAAAAATCAAACTTTAAACAAGATTTAGAGAAGTTAATTTAGAAAATTCCCAATGTCGGAAGAATCATGACAAATAACAATTCACGTAAGCAGAAAGTGCGGTGTGCACAGCGTAAGCAAGAATAATGAACAAACGCTGAGTATGAAACGCCGGTGAAAATTGCGAAGATGATATATGAAGCGTGAGAAATTCGCGAATTAATCACGAATTTCGTATATGAAGAAAATAGGAAGAGAGAGAAAGAGTAAATCCAAAGCAGAGATGAGAGCGAAGCCCTCGCGTGCAACGCGTGCGTTCGTACGCGTTCGTACGTGTGACTGGTGGGTAGATTGGCGATGCCTTACAGAGGAGATTGGCTAGCTGTGACCCAGTTCTGCCTCTATTCTGTTCCTGTCCTGGCCCTATCTGGTTTTACCACTTCGCTCTCGAATAGTCCGGCGCTACTGTAGAGAGAGAGAGAGAGAGACCGGATAAAAGAGAAATACGGGAACATGAGAAAAGGGTTAGGCGAGAGGAAGGGAGCGAACTCAGCCAGTCCCGGGTCTAGGATGAGGTTCTTCCTCGGCAGTGGAACTGATCGCTATTCCGAATGGCTTGGTTGAATTGTAAAAGGAAAATCGAATTTGACCGATGCCGTTGGGAGAGAAAAGGCGGACGAGAGGAAGAAGAGAAGAGGACGCGTGGTCGCTCAGGTGTGTCGCGGACGACGCGGTCTTATTGGGTAGATACGTACCCTGTTCGTAGGTGGAAAAGTAGCGCGGCCAGAGGGAGAGAGAGACAAGGATTCTCACCGGGACGGAAGTAGGAAGGAACTATTCGGCGCAGAGAGGGGAAATCGAATCAACATTGCGAGCACCGGGAGATTCCGCGTCTCAACGCGGAACGAGGTGAAGAGGGAGCAGGGATGAGATTACGTACGTTTGGAGACAATTATCGTCGAGCCGATTTCCGTCGACCATCTTACGCTGCGCGAGGAAACCCTCTAGCGCTGTCGATCAAAGTCTCCCTTCAAAGCCGCGACAAGATCTCTTCAGCAGCATTGTCGCATCGGCGCGGTGCTCCAACAGCATTGTAAAGCCTCGTAATCCGCGGACGCGCGCAAAAATAATTTGCCGCGGAAAGAGAAAACATGTTGTTTCCTCCAAGGCGACAGTTTCGCAACATAGTCGAAAAAATAGAGAGAAATAAAACTTCGAAATGATTTAATCAAATAACTAACTCAAGAGGAGACCAGTTTTTGTTAAATAATTCTTATTTTTCGCACCGAATTTCCGACCTTTCGGATATTATTTGCAAAATTTCTTCGCTCCGAAATATCAGTCATCGCCCGGTACATTCGACCGTTGCAAGAGCACACAGGATGTGCCCTTGGCATCGAGGAGGGTTGCAATGTACAGGTAACAGAGAGCGCTCGCTCGTGAAATTTGTCCGGAAGTTCGCACAAAGGGAAAACTAACCGCGTGCGGTAACGACCGCGAACTGCACCGCGGGGGTAAAGAGGGAGAAACAGAGGAAGCTTTTCCCTGCTTTTTCCGCGCGAGCAATCTACCTCTTGTCAACATGTTTGTTAAAGAGAGACAGGGGGGCGGTGGAAGGGGGAGAGAGTCGGGCAAGAGAACAGCAGAAGACCACCGGGAGGTTGGAATACTCTCTCTCTCTCTCTCTCTCTCTTCGGTAACTAATGACAGTTCGGAGAAGTTTGCCTTACTCTCCGCGCACCGTTGCCCCTTCCAAGTTTTCCAATCGGCCAAAAACTCGCAAACTGACATTTACCTAGGAGGATTTACTTTGCGATATACCAGTACCGTCTCTTTCTCTACTTCACTGTTATCGGACGGCTCTTTCTTCTGGCGCGACCACCGACGTCGGGTGAGCGCTTTCCAATCATCCCGGGGGCGATTCGACTTCGTTCCCCGCTTGTCTTATCGAATCTTTCTTTAAGCTAAAGGCGACGCGATAAAGTCCGCGAGCGAACTCGCAGCTCGGCCTCGTTCGTTCGCAATAATCGGGAAGATGTTGGGACTGCCGATCGAAATTGTTTTCGTGCGCGTATCCTACCTGGAAATCGTCTGAATGTTATCTTGAAGGACGTCGAACGTGATATTGGCTCGCGCGTGGAAACTCAATCAGAGAAAATGGAAACGACTATTTCACAATATGTTTTTCATCCGATCATAATTTGAAGTATTTGAAGCATTTACGGTGTAAACTATGAGCGAAATACGTGAAAAACGAATTTTTGTGTACGGGCATTCTTTAGTAAAAAAACAAAAAAATAAAAAACTAAAAAAAAAAGTAAACATTTTGCAGTTGGAAGCAAGTTAAAAAATCGAAAATTTCTCGTTTACACATAATCCCAAATATCCTTTTTTGTTTGAAGCTATTATTCTAACCTACATAATTGGATTTTTCTAATGTAAAATATTTAAATAAAGTACACAATCTCCTACATAGGCGGAAGAGAATGTGTATTTCGAAATTGTGAAGAGGAGATAGAAAGTTTAAAATAGTTTTTTTTTTTTTTCTGGATTATATCTAGTTGTTGCAAATCCATTTATTACATTTTTTGAAGTTAGTGTATCGAGGACATATAAAATATCCGGAACGTATCAAAAATATAGGTACATAGTCTTCTTGAAAAAAATATTTTTACTGGTTACGTCAATAGTTACATATATACACGCACACACGCACATATATATAAATCTATACGCGCACACACATGTATAAATACTTGCTAAAAGCATGTCAGAACACTCTTTCCATCTTGTGAATTACAAATATCGTCGATACTCCCGTGTGTAGTGACTTTGTATTTATCGGGAAATATTTACTCGGCGGTTGCAACAATTTTTTTCCCATCCTACCACGTGTGCGATCGGGCGTGTATTTACTACTGTACACGCGAGGTGCAATAGGTACGTACGTCGGAAGTGCTTGCTGAATATCGATCTACCGCAGTGCAGCGACTAGGCATTTCTTTTTTTTTTTTTTTCTTTTTCTTCTCGATTGTCCTGTCGCAAGTATGAGCGCGCTTCTATACTAAAATTAGCTTTCAACCACGATGAATCAAATGTCTCGATCCGACAGAACATTGATGTGACTTAATAATAAAATTATATCTTTTACACGGAAAGTAAAACGAAAGTTTATTATCTCTTTTATTTATTAAGAGGAAATGGTTTAAACACTTTTTACTTTCACTTTATTTTTGTTGCATAAAAAAAAATTGTCACAAGGATCTTTCAGCATTTTTAAATGTGACAAGTTTTTAATAACGCAACACACACACACACACACACACACGTGTGTGTGTAAGAGAAAATATCGCAAATTAAAAAATATTAAATTGTGTGGCAAATGGCGCACAATTGAGAGTAAAATTTGTTTAATTGAAACAACAGCTTTTTAATTAGCACGTTTGTTTGGCGCGAACAAAATTCTCTCAAGCGGCTGAGTCGCGATAATCGATTTGTCCCGCCGCGAGATTTTACCGCAAGCATCGCGGATGTTGCGCTAGTCAACGTTAAAACGCAGCGTAAATGAATAAGATTAATTGTGCGTTGCGGCCGTATGCATTCGACCTTCTTATAATTTTGTATTCACTCCTGCAATCTCGCGGAATGACATCTCGAGAGCGCCAAGACAAGACACTTCCGCATTGCTCGAATGCCGTTAGATGTGCAGCGTTCACTTTGTTTCGCTGGTTTTTCTTTCTTTTCAAAAAGTCTTTTAGTTCTTAAGCTACGGGAATAGATAAATAGATAGATGAAAGTTAACCAGATGAATACGTACGTAGCATTTTACTAGTCATCCTTATTATATCACATCGTCGTTATCTTACTCATAAGATCGCTGGGGTTTCCTTGTCTTCTCCTCTATCGGTGCTTAAACATGTGTCGACATGTGGATGCCTTCCGTTGGGGATAATTCTGTCAAGGGACAGTCAACACAGTACGCGAAGTTTGCGCAATTAATCTCGCTTTACGATGAGGAGAGGACGTGCTTTTGTAGTGAGGAAGGCTGCGTCTCTCTCTCTCTCTCTCTCTCTCAAGGTGGAACCACGGCCAGTAACGTGTCCTACAGCTTAATCTTTAACTAATCCGGGCTCCCTCCGCGCGCGACGCCCGCCAGGAATTAGGAGAGTAATCCGAAACACGGGTTTAATGACCAGCTACTCCTCATATAGCCGGCCGTCGAATCTAAGGCGGTCGCGCGTTTACATAGCCTTAAGTAGCGATCTTAAGGCTTAGAACGAGGAGATTGCCTACTAAGTTGTAAGTAAAGGAATTACTGAGGAAGGAGAGAGGGGGGACTTCGACACAAGCTTCGAATTGTATTAGTCGATTATCACTACGTGGGATTAGAGTGTGTCGCGCATGTGTGTCGGCGCCTGTAACAACAATGCTCCGCGATTTATTGTGACAGCAGACAATCGATAAAATCAACAATACAAAACTAAATCCCCGCATATTAATGAGTGAGAACACAGTTTCGTCGTTATTTTTGCTAAACGCGATTATCAATAATTTGCGGCTAAAATAATAAATGAAATAGAAATGTTATGTCTCGCGCCTAGATTATAACGTATGAATTATTCATTTCGATTTTAACTTTGCGTCAACACAAAGCTTCGGTATTACACAATGAGAGAGAGAGAGAGAGAGAGAGAAAAAGAGACGTGAAATAACTGCGAGAGTGGCTTGTGTGTGTTTGTTTTATCGCGTGTTACGGTTTGCCGGATCGCGCGTTCGATGTCAATCATACAGTTTTTTCTCGAGTAAAGTATCGGATTCGCGTGAGGGTCAGCCTATATACTCGCGCGCATGCAACACAATGCGATTAATCTCCCCCTCCAAGTCGACAAGTGTGTGCTGTGGCGTTGTCGATCGCGATCAAGAGGATCCATTAATAAAGTAGATCCGACAAACGATCCCAGCGAACTGCGGGGAGGAAGAGAGAGAGAGAGAGAGAGAGAGCGCGCATCCGCGGAATTACATCGTGCTCGATAGTTTACAGTTATTTATAACGAGATTTATACGCGTCCACGTGCGGAATAAGGACGTGATTTATGGCGCGGCGAGAGCAAGGTGATACTCAAAAATCGTTTCCTTCTTTTACAGCTGCGCAAACGGCAATTTATAGCGTGTAATCGTTTACCTGTCGTACGCGCTCGCGCGCACCAGGGATTTTGGATCTATTGCATCGTCATAATAGCGATCGCACTGTAAAAGCGTACATCAAATTCAATGTCGGTAAATTTAAGTATGACAGCCCCCTGCTCCGAGCACGCCGAATATTTCTCTCGCCGTGATTGTAAAATATAAATCCCAATCAAACACAATAAATTTTCTTAACAACGCGCATTCTTTTCGCGTTTGCGAAAATTTAAGTGAGATATCATTTTGCGAGAGAGACAAAAATACTCGTCGTCGTCACGATTTAATCATATTTACAATAGATTGCTCTCGCGCTCTCTTTTCGCTTTGATATCCGCAACGGCGGAATTCAATTTCTCCAAAATGGAATATTTCTTTTGACAACACCAGACTAAACTGCGAAAATAAACTTTGAAAACAAAAATTTCTAAATAATAAATTTGTTTTTGTTTTGTAAAATTATTTCCAAAAATTCAATTTCACAGTTTGTAAGCGCGCTGAACGGTGATGTTTGCCGTGTCTTTGATCAGGACTCGCGCGAGATTACTCCGATTACACTCGAATTTTATTCACGATGAATGGATGCATTAATAGGGAGAATATACATTGTGCGCACGAAGGGCTTTGACACGTGAAGCCTGCTTTGTCGCTTGGTTGTGAAATGCTAAACGAAACTCATGCTTGATCCCGCACCGAATATAGTTTGCGGCTTTGATAAGCTTCGTGCGCTTATCGATCGGACCACAGTCCGGGACGTTTAAACTGTCCGATCGTCTCGGCCCTAAATGCCAGCGAGGAAATGCCCGTTGGCGGCGATAATGCAACTATTATGTCCGCGGTTATCCCTTGAATCGGAACCGGCGCGGTTAACAGGTTACGAGAAGTTAGCGAGTTAATTCCACGCGCACGTGGCCGAAGCGCAAACGTTCTTCCGTAAAATACATTTCGACAGTTTTATAATAAATGTCAATCGTGATGTAGCCAAACAATTTCCTTATGCTGCATCAGCACAAGCTTTTTTAAGATTTCAAGCTAAAAATTCTGTATGAGTAAAAATAATGAATTTTTAGCTTGCACGGAAGCGTTTACTTTTTATTGCGCCAAATTTATAATACACCGCGAAGTTTTTAACTATCTATTTTTTCCTGCGTTTTATTTGGCAAATAAAAGCTATACTGCACGACGAGACGAGTATTTTAAACATATCGAATATTCTCGTTTGATTCGATGCTCGCTTAAATGGCTCATATTTGGTCATTAATCACGACGTGTGGGGAGGGGGGGAGGTAGGAAGTGGACTATATCTACATTATTGGTTTGATTATTGCCGTATTTGCATGTCAACTGTCTTTTATTGTCGATTAGATGATGGGAGAGTTTTTATTGAATCACGATTTCCGATAGAATCTCGCATTTATCGTGCAATATCGCCGCAAAATTGTCCGGCCGCACGCATTCGTCGCATAGACATAAAACTCTTTCGCGTTTCACTCGCAGCACACTCGCGGAGCGAAATTCTCTTTGTCTCTTCTTGTTTTCCGTTAAATTTCATTCTACGCGGAGGCTTTTATACAATGCTTTTTAACGAGTTTACGTAAGCGCGACCAACAAACTCGAACGAAGTTCCGAGATTTATGCGCAGACTGTGCTTTTGCAAGAGAAGACGCCGCAACGAAGGAACTCGCTAGGTCGAGGCTAGAAGCTTTCGAGTTCCTCGAGACTCCGATGACCCAGAATTATCGTTCTTTTACCGCGCGGGCTTCTCAGGAATTTATTTTTATCGTCGAGCAAGTCTCGCGGTTGAACCTCATCGCGAACGAATGGATATTGCATTAGAAGAAGAGCTTACACCCGTTTTGCTCATAATTTAACTGTTAGTTTTTTTTTTGTTTTGTCCCTGTACTCCGTGCTACTGTTTACTCGTATATCGACGCGCGCAATAACGTTGCCTGACGCCGTTCGATAATCGATTGGGAGGTCGTATCGGGACGACAATTTCGAGAGTTTCTGTTTCTAGAATTTAGTTTCATTAATGAATTTGCGTCATATCGGCGGAACAACCGCGCTTATTTGAGTTCTGGTCAGGTAGTCTGCGTCCCAGGAGAGTTAGCCTGAGCAATGCGTTGCTTTTTAATTGGATTGAATTCTGCGGATCGAAACTCTCGCTTCAGTCATCGCGACATGTTCGGTACGTGGCTGTATTAAAATCGACCGTTCTCCACTCGTCGTCCTGGGATTTCGATTATATTTACTAAATGACGTCATCCGTTCGAAAGAGCTATATTCTCGCTCGCGTGACAACGTTTCTCGCTCGTCTGTTTTCTTTTTTCTTTTTTTTTTTCTAGATAGAACATCTACCGGGCGTATCATCAAAAGTTCATCGCCTCTGCGTGTTATCGTAATTTTTTTAGATACGATTATCTCCTTGCGACTTTTTAAGTTAATTGGAACGAAAAGGATGTAAAGTGTCGGCTGATTTTTGATCACGCTAAAAATTTTCATTCCCTTCCCCATCTGCTTAGAAATACATGTGCAAAATGTTATGAATTTTTCAGTTGGCCGTTGTACATGTTTAATTCGGAAAAGATCGATTGATAGATGTCCGCTGAATCCCAAAATTAGGTCGCAAGCTTAATGAGGTCGGCGATTAATGAAAATGGAAGGAAAGGTTCACACATTTCTACCGAATAAAATATTATCTTGTAAAATAATAAAATCCAATTTCAACATGTTTCACGCCATTAGCACTCAATGCACGTGCGCAATAAATTTACAAGTGAAAAGATACTGCGCGGAAAATTAAATCGGCTTGGTGTATTTTATTCGGTTACAGTTTAATTGGTATTCCCGAGACCGATTGGCTCTCAAAAACTGTCAAACTGTCCGTATTTTTGGGCGTAACAAAAAATAGTTTTGTTACGTCTGGAAAAGGAAAACGGATGTGATTTTAGATATGTATATGGCACAGCACTCGGGCTACAATGCTTCAATCTCATCTAAATTGAACCGCGAGATATTGGGACACCCGTATGTACCTTCGATACGTATGGGCTATACGCAAATAATAGCGATCGACACACATTGTGTAACAACAGAAGCTCGCGGAAATGCGGACATTTGAGCCATAACGGAGCGTCACTCGATTCCGAGATCGCGAAGCGAACGGAACTGTAACCGATGTTTGAGTTCCGGTCATGTAACATACGTACCCCAAGAGAGATACCTGATCGGGGAGCAGACTGCGGGAGTTATCGCGTACTTGATCCTCCTCTCGCGTTCCAAAACGGCGGCACTTGGCTCACTTACCCGCAGAGACTCCGTTGCTAAAGTTTGCGCCGAAGTTTCGCCGCTCCTCGATTCCCGACTCTTCTTCTGTGTTCTTAAGCTTCTTCCTTCGTTTTCTCCTTAGGCTGCTGATGTACGCTTATTCTAGCTCGCAGAGAGCGACGTCTCGGAAAGGATGTTTCTGTTTGCTCCTCTTCATTCTTCTCTTAACTTTACTTATTGTCTATCAGTGTTATTCTAATTTATCGTTAAGTGGCAGATATTTTTCTGTCTTTCAAAAGCAGTTTTCCGAATTATAATTACGAAATTTTTTTTTATCAAAATTCTATTAAACAATGCGTGCAGTCGCTAACTCGACTTTAGTGTAAAATTAAAAAAATATTCCCGAAATAACCGAATTAATTTTTTTCGCGTATCTTATTTATTCTTGGGCATTTAATTACAATACATATTTTAGAATGTAATACTTATATATATATATCTATATAAAGTTCTGCTCGCACTTTTTCCAGTCCACGCGGCAAACCGCGCACTCGTCCTTTCGCGGCTAAGGCCGGAAGTTAAGCGAAGAGGTAATCCCGTGCAAATATCTCGGAATCAACGATGGTTCCGCTAACTTACGGGCGAACAACTCTTTCCCGTTTCCGCGCTCGGGTTATCGCGCATAATATATTGTTCGCCGAGTGGAATATCGTGTCGCGGCCACCGCCGACGCACCGCAAACTGGAACGAGAACACAACCGAAAATTTTGTCGTCGACACTGTTGAGGAGACCTTGACCCGCGAGCACAAAGCAGATTTGCGCGTTTGACTCGATACGAAATGATTCAATTGAAATGTTGTAATATGTTAATGTGATACAAGCGATACAAACGCGCGCGCGTAAATCATATTCGCGAATCTATTGAATCGGAAATTCGCTAAATTCAAAAGATTCTTTGCACGCACGTTTACCTTGTGGTTTTATATTTATTAAATAGAACCAATGCACTCTTTGCAATTATCGAAATCGCGTATTCAATGGCGATTTGAAAAATAAATAGAGAAACAAATTGTCGTAATAAAATGGCGACTATAAAGAGAAAAATTGAAAATAAAAAAAAAAAACAAAAAAAAAAAACTATGCGGTTTTGACGCATGAATTTGTAGGGAAACCACGCGCGTTTGCTTGGTTAAGACAAATATAGATTCAAGGGTTTCAGTCACAGTCGTACAGACGATATGCTGACCCAACTCTTGCGCGTCGCTCTTCTATTTCTACGAAATACTCGCGTATTTGCGTTGCTGGATGCACGCGGTGTGAGTATACAGAAACCGCAGAAATAACTCCGAGCTAACGCACTTTGCGAAGGGAAACGACACTAGTACCTATGTGCAGAAGCGAGAATTTGTTCGAAGTGAAATTTTCGCAAACACCACCGCCCTATGGATTTTTTTCGCCCACCAAACAAACTCGTATTCACTCGACGTAGCGGGTGAAAAATTTATACAGTATGATTCACGCAATGAGCGATGTAACTTTAAGATTTAATTTCTTAAATCGGAGTGTGATTAAAGAAAGGGCTTGATTACATACGCGTGATTCCGAATAATCGAATGTGAAATATTGCATAACGTTTTTCTAAATCTCGAGTGTTGTAATCGCATTCTTTAACATTTGTAAGTTTTGTTTTTTGTATCTGGTTTTTTAATATACACGAATCTGAATGTGTGTGTGTGTTGCAAAAGCTTCTTTATTAAATTCTCTCAATCGTTTTCTCAGATTATTTTCAAGCTTGACATTGCGTTTCTTACATACGTCGCGTCTTTATGAATCATCCTATACGTTCGGTATGTGTAATGCAGTTCGAGTGACGTTGAAAATCTGGATTGCCGATTGGATTCCGCGCGCGCAGAGATGGCGGAAACCAAGTTGCATATCGCAGCCGCGTCTTTTCGCATGTACGTGCGCGCCGATCCGCGTTTGTAGCCGTACGTAGGTATATCTTCCCGTACGTGCAATTCCGCGCCGTTTGCCGGAAACGAATGGCGAGAGAATGGCGAGAAATCCATCTCTCGCTCGGGGCCCGAAATTACTTCAGGTGAAGCGTCCGGATATCGTAGAGCTCGACGGAACGATCGCTGTCGCTCAAATAATTAATCCATTAGCCGAAATCTTCGATTTGCAGTGTCGCCCTGCGGATCGTCTTGAAGTTGGAAAAGTGGATGAAGTTTCCGACTCTCGGAAGCAAGAAATCGATTTCTCTAATTAATGCAGAATTATTTAATTTAATTTGTGAAATTTTAAATTCGATAAAAATTCATCGGTTTTGTTTTAACTCAAAGTCCAAAGTCTAAAACTGATAACCAAGTTTTCTCTGATATCACCTTTGTTGCTATTAAAATTTTTGTAATCGGGCGCATGAAACTCGCAATATACATGTACGTAAAATGAAGTAGCGAACTCCGAGTTTGTTAAGTTAACGATGTGCGAAGTAACAGAACGTGACTTGAATGCGGTAAATAATGTATCACGCGCATAGTAATATGGTAAATAAAAAAAAAAAAAAAAAAAAAAAAAAACAGAAATTGCAATATAATGCTCTCGAGTAACAGCGTGAGGAATAATAATCCCCTTTCACGACGGTTTTAACGTTATTTATCTCTTCATACGATCCCGTATACAGAGGAGAGAAAAAGAGAGAAAGGTATTAACTTTTCTGAGTGAGTGTGTGTGTGCGCGGACTATGGAAAACATTTGCTCTAAACTCGTTCGTGCCGTGACGGCTTAATAGCGCGCGAATGATATTACCAGAAATTCCGAATGTAGTTTTACGACGTGGGCGGTGTGTGTAACTGAGCCTCGCTCAGAATCCGTAGAAGCGGTATATCCGAGCCGTCACGTTATGTTAATACGCGTCGTCGCTTGTGCTGATAAACTATAAGCGTCGGTAGTTATCGCGCGACGCGTCTCTCAGCCGTGTGCTGCCCGGCGGTCGGTCCACGCCGACATGACGTGTAAGCCTGTGCTATGTATCTTTTGTGCGCGGTGCATCGTAGATAGAAAATAGCGTAGCGAAAACTGAGAGAGCCGATAACCGTGCGGAAACGATGTCTAATGGAGGTGTGGCAGAAAAAGCATGGATCGACTATTTCCTGGCGGAAAAAAAAAAAAAAAAAATTGAGGGCATATATGCGACATAATCGATGCGAAACTCGCAGCGATATTTAACCCGCGTCAAGTTTTATTAAAACCAAAGTTTTATTAATCCAAACATTCCACCAACATACTTTCTGACGAATCTCACGTTTTCCGAATTTGTTCGCCGCCCCGACATCATTTGACGCACGCTATCGATTATTGATATTATTGATAATATTAGTATATGTGGAGGCATGTGTGCACGCATCATGATTGATAAAGTTTCGCACCCGAGTGCCTACATTTATCAAAATTTATTTCTCGATGTTCGATAGACAGTCTCTCATTTTCAGCGATCATGCGATTTCGGAAGAAGATCGCGTAGGGCATTTCGCATCTGCTTCCCTTCATTTTTGCGACAAATTCGTGAAGTCGGAATGAGAAAAGCGCGAAAGAAGATTTTTCAACCTTCGCAGTTTGAGTGTTCCGTGTGAAAAGTTTCATTCCTCGACATTATCCACTTATATGGTAGTTGGAGAAGTATCTGACGGAGCATTCGTCAAATTGCGCGTATACTTCTTTTTTTTTTGTCGAGCAGCGGGACCGGCATTAATCTTTGTTCTGTGATATTGATTTAATCTGCGTTTGAAGAAGATTTCGAAGAAGTTCGCGCGGGACATATCGTATCCTGTTCATTTTCACGACAGGCCATTTGCCCGAGCCCGTAAAAAAGAGAATGAGAAAGAATAAGAAAGGGAATTTCTTTCAGATCTCTCTTCGCACTTCAAATTTCTCGCGCAAAAAGTCTCATTTTTCATTGTCCCGACGTTCTTTAATTTGTGCGGAAAGAAAAATTTTGTATCGTGAAAAAGAAGTCATACGACTTCAATGATAAGACAGAAACGCGTGTGTGACATCTTATTACGCACTTTCGCTTTGCGGCTCCGTATTTTGTTTCTCTGTTTTCTTATTTATTTAATTTATTTCTTTAAAACGAAATTTCTCTAAAACGAAATTGACTTCGCTCGCTTGTGAGACTTTCAGTCTGATATCCTTTTACCTTTACATTCCTTAACGCGTCAAGTCTATATATTCCTCGGAGGGTGTTGATATTTATTTAATCCGCGTGAAAATGCACAGAGCCGAGAGAAGAGTTGCCCGTCACTGCAAGCGCGGGGGAACTTATGAGTCGACGATCGCAAATCGATGATCCGTTTATCGGATCGACCGACGTGAGGCTCGGCTCGGGCGAATTCAATGGCTGAGATATGTACGTATATATATACGAATCTCGACTAGACGAATCCTCCACGGTCGCCCGAATGTCGGAGGGGACTTTTACAATCGCGCGCCAAGACTTATATTCGCCGCGCCAATCTCCCCCATATACTCGCGTGCGTGCGGATGCACGCGCTTTTCTCCATTTTCCACCCCACCCGGCAGAAGAGTGCACCCGTTCGCACCGCCGAGTGGCGCAGCCACTCTTCCGGCATTCGCCACTCGATCTCCAATTTCGTCTTCGCGATCCGCGCGCTATTCCGCGACCCTTTTCTACCAGGTCGAACGTCATCCCTCTCTTCAATCCTCTCGCCCGCCCAACAACGCAATCCTCTCTCGTCCTTCGAGTATCTGTAAGGCGGCGCGCCCTTCCCTTACTCCTTTGCAAGCGTCATGTGCGGAATACGCGGATTCGCGCTTCGCAAAGCGTATTCAGCGTATTCGCGTCATTTGCTTCCCAACGAACTCCTTGCGGGAGAGGATCGAAAATGCAGAAGAGAATATACGTATTTCTAGCGGTTATATGTTGAATGATTTTCGCGTCTGCAAGTCACTGTCGTCCAAACGAGAAAAGAGAAAATGTCTCGTGCGACAGATAATGTAACACACACAAGTATTTAAAGTTTAGTTTTTTGAAAAAAAAATATTCTTTTTTCTATTGCTTTTTTTTACACACTTAATTTTTTTCAACAAGTATTATATAGAATCATAATACAAATTTTGAATGTGTGTAAGTTTGTTCATGATCTTTCACATTCAATCAAGGTTATTTTCCGACGTATTTCTGGAAGAACGAGCAAGGAGAACGAAGAAAAACGGGAACAAAGGAAACGGTGGAAATAATGCCCTTGGAAGGAAAAGAGCTCGCTTGTGTGTGTGTGTGTGCCGCGGTTCGAGCATCGATTTCATCCAATCACCAGCGCCTTTAATACCAATCAGCGATCGGCGACCCTCTTGACTCTCCCGGGGAGCGATCGGACTAATTACTGATCGGGATAAGACGCGCGCAAAGTGATAGAACGCGGTAATATGTGAACGAATATACTCAACGAGAAGGAGCACTTTCTTTTCTTCTCTCTCTTTTCCTTCTTTCTCAACGGCTTTTTTTAAGATTACGAATCACACTATTATTCTGCACGGGGAAAAATAAAGGAGGAAACTCCACGCGGTCGTTGAGAAAATTGAAGCGATATTAATCTGAAAAAGATCCTATGTAGAGAGATCTCTTTTACGTAGGAAGAACTTTCAATATATATTTACGGTGTACGTGTTCAAGCAATTTCGTGCAAAAACACATTTTAACGCTATATCTTTGTCAGTCGTGACGAGAATTCGAGGAAAATCGCGAAAAAGAGGAGGTTCATTTTTTTTTTTTTTTTTAAGAGTTAACGCTCGAGCATCACCAAGTGAAGAGAGTTTATCGCGCTTATCTGAATCGCGAATGGCCAGTCGAGCGAGATTGGATCGTTACCGAAAAGTAAGGACATTCGTAAGTTTCCGACGGATACGCCAAAAATAACGTCGGAATAAAACGGAATCTTCCATTACCGGATTCACGGAGGAGGTTCATGCGGGGGTTATCTAAGCCTCCCCGCCGCCGTTATCTTAATGGCACTTATTGTCTTGACGTATAGTACGTTTCCCCTGGTCTCTCCCGCTCTCACCACCTTGCCTGCAGTTCCTCTTTCAGTTCTACCCTTTCTACTTCCGTGCGCATTAAGCTCGCGAGGGTTGTAAGAAGGCGCGCCGTCGCTGATGCCAGTCGTTATCGCGGAGAACTGAATACCGTTTCTTCTCTGTCTTTCATTCGCCACCACGGCGACATATATATAGACTCGGCAGCGTATCTCTGTTTTCGCAAATTGAACGCCGCAATTTGACGGGATCCCGAGGAAGCGAGATGTAAAATTACGACTTATTCGTTAAAACCTAACGTTGTCTCTTTTCACGATTCTAATTAAATAGATATTCGAGGTCATTAATTTCGAGACGATGCGAAAATGACCCGCGAACAAGTTCATCGCCACTATTCGATTTTCGAATTCGATTAGTGGAAAATTATTTCTTCCACCAGTTGCAAAAATTGAAATACTAATTGCTCGAGACAAAATCAAATATCAGAGAGACTTATGTAGGTAAACACGTATATATTTTATTTCTAAAAGTGATTTCCGCAATTGATTTCTACGAGATAGTAACAAGTAACTTCAGGCCCCATCGTACAATATGTTCCACTTAAAAGTATAAGTTTGTTTGCCTAACGCACAGTGCTTGAGCGCACGGAGTAATACGAGGCGTACTTATTGGCAGCGCTCTTAAAACAGGAAATCGCGAGGCGGATGTTGCCCGATGTTCTTCCGCTAATATGACCGGGAAAAGATTCGATTCACGGTGGTTCGGCTCTCAACGTTTACTTCCGGCAAACATCAGCTCTTCTCCCTCTTTTCTTTCTTTTTCTCTCTCTCTCTCTCTCTCCGCGCTTACGGGAATATGACCGCGCTCATTGTTTCCGATTTTCCGCGTTCGCGTACATTTTGCCGCGACGACGACGACGACGATGATGATTAATATTGACGCGGCTATATACCGGGGATAGAGTCTGCGCCGTACCTGAATTATATGCGAACTTTAGTGGCCTCCTGTCTGCCTTGCCGACATCGGTGTGTCCCTAGGGATGTCCCGGTTCGTTGACACGACAGTCAACGTCATAGGCCAGGACGATGTCTCATCCTGCCGCTTGCTAAGCAACGTCGAGTATTCTCATACCACGCGCTATACTTCCGATTAAATTAGAGCACAACGCAACGAGGAATAGAAATTACTCATTTTCGTGTCGTCTATTAATATTAATAAAACAATTAAGAAGAACTGTTTTAAACACGCGACTAAACGCCAGTTACATTTTCGACATTCGGATTTTATTCTGACGATGGTTTTTTTTGCTTAAAAGGAACTACACATAGAATTTTTATCCGCTCTGTATTACATGCAATTTCGCAGGTGTAACTTTTCCTACATTCTTCACACTTGTGTCATATTGCTTCGCATTTATTTATATCGCTACATTTTTGTCGCGCATCGTCGATAAAAAAAAAAAAAAGAGAATTCAAGCTCCGAGGAAAAAGTTTGCGCCCGTCGTGAACGCGCCGGGTGCGGAGGAGCCAACACGGCGGGATTATTCTTAGCGTTTTCATGGCGATTTTCCATATTGGCGTGCACGAAGAAGTTGGCGCGAACGCGAACGTCGATGCTCGGTCATTTAGCGCGGTAAGTGGTGCCTTCCGCGTTGGATAGAATAAAAAAAAAAAAAAAAGAAGAAAAAACAGAGAGAAAAAGAAGAGAAATGGAGATACACATAGTCCATGTAACGCGGAATCGATAGCCGAAGAATTACGAGAAGGGGGAGCGGCGCGTGTACACGGCTGCGGAATAATTCAGTATTCTCGGCATAAGTGGTGCGCGCGCGCGTCGCGAAACGAACACATGCGATTCTGCCGGAGGGTGAACTGCAAGAACCTGCCCGCGAGGCGGAAAAGAGCCCCCGCCACAAGCTCGTTAATTATACAAACGCCGTTCGTGTTCACCTCAACGCGGCTTGCTGACGCGAATACTCGCACTTCGCCCGTGCCGCTTTGTTGCGCGTCGATAAGCGCGATAAGAGTGTTTTCCACCTCTCGATTCCGACAGTCAACTGTCTCCCGATCGGCTATTTTTATCTTCTGCTATGCGATTCCACGTACGCTTATTGTAACTTCAAATAATAATGGAAAATCACAGCACTCAGAGTAGAAAAAAAATTCAGAAAAAACTAGTCAGAGACTAGAAGCTGGTCAATATTTATTAATTTAGAATCGTTGTATCAACAAACAATATAATTAATGAGAGTCTTCGTTGTATCAAGTAAATAGATAGAAAAGTCTGTTATAGATGAAGTTGGGCTAGAAATTAATCAAAAATTAGCTACATTAAATAAAAAGCTACATTAACAAATAAAAATGCAGTGTTAAAGCAATTAGTAAATAACACCTAATTTTTATTCAGTAAAAATTTGAAAAATATTCTAATTATTATTTTTGAATCATAAATTAGTCAGAATTGGGCCAGTACAAACTAATCGATAAATGACAACTAGCTTATGTCTAGTAAAACTCGAAATATTCTGCTTGTTACAAAAAATACATACGATATAAAAAAATTAATATAATATAAAATTTTTTAATTAATATTACTGGCCAAATACTGGTGAATATTTAAGAAAACTGGCTACGTTTTAATTTTTATTCGGGACTCTGTGAGATGTGGAGACTGCAAAATTTTTTAAATACTTCTGCCGAGATTGTTTTTTTTTTGTGAGAGTGAAAATTAAAATAAAAGAATAATCCTTTTTATCAGTTCTGAATGAATTAGCATCACATGTGAAATCTCATCGTTTCGCAATTTTTCATTGTCGCACGCAACATGTATGACAAGGAATAATGTTTTAATGTGGTCTGCATATGTAAATTACGAGTGATGCAAAATGAGATGAATGTTTTATTCAGTCATTCACTGTTTTTATTAAACGGTCGCGACGTTAACTAATTAACAATTCGTAAATGAAAATGGCAATTAATTATCTCATATAATAAACACAGCGTCTGCAGAAAGGACATTATATTTATATGTGCATAAAACAATTCGTATAAAATTCGCGCGTTTCCATATTATATATACATATATATGTATAAAATCGATCACTTATTTGTTTTAATTTCGAGCGAAATTAAAAAGTTGTGAAATATATAGTTTAGCTTTGTGCGGACGGAGATTAAACCGACGTGTCGTTAATACGAAGCGATCGCCATTAATCTTCGCATATCGAGCACTGAAGTTCAGCATCGGCGAGTGATTTCGGCGCACACTTAATTACGTTGCAACAACGCTCGCGAGTATTGCTCGAGGTCCTTGACAGGATCCACCGTGAAGTTTAGACTGAGTTTACCCGTTAATGACTGGGTACATACCAGAGAATGTGCTCAGGTACACCGGTGGCCACGTATTCGCCGATGTTGGCTCATCGGCTTCACGTTGATGAAGAGAGTATCAACGATACGCCAAGCGCAAAGCGATAGAATCTAGTTAGCAAAGACTTCCCTTTTTCAACGCGCGTCGTATAGAAGCGCCATCCAATCAATGGCTACTCGGGCAAAGACTGTTGATCCATGTAACTTAGTTTTGTGAGTAGCCATCGCAAAATGACAGCACTTTGCACAAATGAGCAGCATTTTCGCGAATACGCACTTTCACAAGAAAAATAATGACGAAGAAGTTCGTCGCGGGAGATATAATTGTGTAATAATTATGTCACGAAATAAATTATGAAAAGAAATATATTCGTTATTTACTCTGACCTGCGGTGTAACACGCGATTTTAAACATCGTTTGCCTGTTACCTATAGATTTTTCGATACTTCTTCGTCACGTTATTCTTTATATAAATAAACCAGCAATAGATTTTAGAACGCACTACATTTAGAAGTTTATCGATCTGCGCAAGCTTATCTTACGTATTACCTCCGAAATGCCGTCCCGGCTTCAATTCTACTGAACTTCATAAAACACGTAGCGCGCGGTGGCATACATTTGAGCGTGAATTGTACGCGTCTTATCTGTTGCAGTTAGATATCCGCGTGAGATCGCGCTTTGTTTTATCGCCGACTGTGCTTGCGCCGAGTACGAAAACTAACACAACAGGCGCGTCGATGAGTTTGTGTACATTCACTAACCAACGCACGCACGCACGCGCGCGCGCGCGCGCGTTTTCGCGTCATTATTCAAACGGGGCGAGAACTTTAATCGCGAGAACTTTAATCACGCGATTCCAAAATTATCTAGCCGACGTAGAGAAGAACTTCGCGCCGAGAGCAGGAACGGAGGAAAAGGAATTGCCTCCGCCGTCGTCATGATAAAGCGATTTTACTCGCACTTGACACTACGCGGCGACCCTTTTCGGGAGGGTTCTCTCGAAGTTCGCAGGTCTACGCGAGAGGTGAGAGATATCTCAAAGACCTCTCTCCCTGCTAAATATCGCGCCCATCTAATTAAAGAAAATGTTACGCGACCTTTATCAAGTCGAAAGACACGGTTGAGTTAATCGGCTGTTTTCAACGAAGAAGGAAGTTCTCTTCTAACGTGTTCTCCATGCGATTTAATTCCTCGGAGAGATCAGTAGCGATTTTAGATCGGATAGAATTCAATATTTATTGAAAGGAGTGCTCTGCTTTATAATCATCGAGGGGGAATGTTTTAAAATAAAACGACTCGAAACAGTCGTCTGTCCCATCGTTTTGCTCACATTGCGAACTTCTATAACCGCGCGCGGCATTTAAATTTAAAGATTACGACTGTCTTAGTCTCTAATATGAAGGTAACATTTAGATGCGCGCGAGGAATGAGAATATCTCAGACACTCGAATTTCCCATTTGTTCTAATTGCCAATCCTAAGTAAGTTTCGCCGTAGATAGAACGTAGAAATTGATGTCAAATCCGCAAAAGGAACGCGGGCAAGCGCTGACAATGTGCGGCGAGAGAATATATAGGGGACTGCGCGCTCGCGCGCCATGAAAAATCGATGCGCGTAAAGTATTCTTCTCGCGTGTACGCGAGAAACACTGATACGTATTTGAATCTAATCGACGTAGGTGCGCCGCCCGCGCTGGCAGTAACCGGGCCCGCGACACTTTCAATAGCACCGGCGTTACGAATGACTGCGCCCACGTACAGCGTGCATATCGTATTCCAGCCGAGGCGGATACATACGCCACCCCCGTACACGGGGGTGTTCCAGCTTCATCGTCATTCTTTCCGCTCGTTTAACTTTCGACGAATTCATCGATCTTCTTTAACGGAGATTCGGTTGTCGTGGCCTGTCGCAATTTTTCGACTCGCTGTGTTTAACCTCTCGCTATACGCACTTTGAATTATAAAAATGTTCGAAGTAAATTTGCCTAAAGTAAAAAAACCACACTTGAAATTAATATAAAATATTAACGAATTTTTTTTAGTTAGAAATTCTGAATTATTTGCAAGAGAAATCGAAGATACTTCCGTCGCTTTTTTCTTAAATGAACTTTTATAGTATAGTTCGAGACACCGTGTATAAATGCAGTAAAGAATTTGAGCGAGATTTATGCGCGCGTTTTCATTAGACCGCATCGTAGCTGTCGAAGAACCCCAAGTCGATCCCCGCCGACCGGATCGGCATTCCGGCGCGATCGATTTCTCCTTACGTTTCACGGCGATAAATATGTAGAAGCCCGCGTATTGCTTTATTGCAAATTGCGCTCACGCTCGCGGGAGTACTTGAATTCGATATCCCCCCTCCCACTCCCCACCCCCGACTAGATCTCTCGCGAGGCTGAGATTATCGATTCACCACCTCCGCCGTTCCCAGGTGGCAAGTACGCGAGCAAACTCCTATTTACTTTATCGCAAACCGCGCTTATTTATGTGGTACACACGCTTAAACGTGTGTAACTAACCAACAAATTACGCGCGAAAACGATCGACGAGTTTCTTTCAGTAATGAAGGGCAAGTCCGCTCTTGAAGTTTAACAAAACGAATTCTTCGAAAAGAACTTCGATGTATAAAAAAGTTGATTGAAGATTGACAACAAATGTGTTATTTCCAATTGCTACAATACACGTTCAAAGTCTGCTTTAGAAATTATTTTATCAAAGAGCTTTAGTAGTTTATCACCCTTTTTGCTTATCATGTTTATGTAATTCTTTTGCGTGTTCCCAAATCACCGGCGTGGTTAATCGAGGATGCTGTTTATCAAGAAACACCTCCTTGGTAAAAAAAATATTAGCTCCCTCAAGGATAACGAAATAATTCAATTCCAGCTGATAGCGACGAGTCCGCCCTCGAATGCCGGTCGCGGATGATGAGGGACGGCGACGGATAGGGTTGAGTGGTGACGAACAGGGCGAGAAAGATATAGATATAGATATATATATATATATATATATATGTGTGTGTGTGTGTGTGTGTGTGTGTGTGTGTATATATATATAAGGGGTTGAGCGACACGAACGGGGTTGTAGGCAGGCGAGAAGCGAGTGTGTCCGGAGTTTGAAGCCCTTAATTGCTTTTTAAAACTTTCAAGTTCGAGTTCTCGAGCTTCCACTGCCGCCTAACGGGCGACTCTCATCGCCACCCCCGGTCGCACCCTTTGCATTCTACTTAGGAATGTTCAATATTAGTTTTCCCTATCGGAGGTTGCGCGAGGTTCGGCTAAGACGACAGGCGAACAAGACGGATGCCAGAAGACGAGCGGAGAATAAAAAAAAAAAAAAAAAAAAAAAAAAAA
>QVNW01001431.1:0-72413 GCA_014825475.1 Pseudomyrmex flavicornis | reverse complement strand
TGTTAAATTGCGAGTGAATCGATATTGTGATTCAGGCGATAGTTACACTTTGCGTTGCATATTATATTAAATTGCGTCAATTACATCGAGTTATAGAAAAACAGAAAAAATGAAATATATTAAGTGGACGAAAAATCGAAGAAATGAACCACATTGACTCTACTACACATAAAACACGTATCGATGCTTACGGAGAGAGATGATCTGTGTTAATTCTCTTCACATTAATCTTAACCGTATTATGTTACTTGCTGTTGGCCTCTGGCCTTATCAACGATCGAGAATTGTTCGAGTTCAAATAGTTTTTTTTCTTAGTATTTTGACATCTTTTATAATATTTCAGGTACGTTGGTACATTCTTAGAAGAATATTATTAAGATGAGTATGTTAATATAATAACGCAGGTAATTTTACTTATACGTACTTATTTCTTGTCAAGTTTTTTTTTATTAAATATTGACCTGCTTATTTCTTCCAGTTGGGTAGAATAAACTTAATAAGTAATTTTATTGCAAGAAACATATTCAAGTAAAATTTTCTTGTAGCTCACAGCGTTTGTGACTTTAAAATATAGTTTGGATCTTGTGATTGATGTTTTATCATCTACATTATTTTTTAGCACCCTTGTAATTCAGTACAGTTCGTTTTGTATTAATATAGAAAATGTAAGTATATTGCATATAATGATTGTATTATTTTGTCACAAAAGTAACAGCATATGTACAATATAATATAATTAAAAATATAATATAATTAAAACGGCGCTAGGTGAAATATTTGTTGGAGGAATTGCAGCGTATTTATGACGAACTAAAAGACAAAAATGAAATAAATATCATAAAAAAGTACGGTATCTATGCAAAACTGTACACAACTGTGTTTATGCGTAAGACTAATGCTATTGATTTTTATGGTTGTTCTGAGATACTTATATCTATATCTTATATTCCAAAATATAGTATGCGCGCACGCGTTTGCAAATTCAGTGCACGTGTAACGGACTTTATCTTCTGTTTAGTGATAGCCATGTCAATTGTTCTTACTTCTGCTGTACACATTTTGTGGCCAAGCATTCTTAATATTTTCTTACCTAGAAACTTGTCGCGATATCCTTCATTGTTGTTGGTGACAGAATATTTTATCGACAAAGAAAGATACCTTTATCTGATTTTGTTGCATACGCACATGGCTCTCATAAGTGGATGGTTCTCAATGATAGCGACAGGAGCGATACTTGTTGCATATCTACAGCATGTCTGCGGATTGTTTCAAATTGTCAGGTAAGGCGGAAATAATAAGAAACTCTTTTGTTCACAAATATATATAACCACAACGAAGAGATTGCTTACAGTTACCGTTTGGAGCAAGCAATGACTATCCGTAGTTTGCAAACTATCAGCGTACATAAAGAAAACTGCATTTACAAGAAAATGATTTCTGCCGTAGATATGCATCGCAAAGCTTTAAAGTTACTATTTATTTATCTAATAATAGATACGTGTTCAGTATGTATCTACACTTTAGATACTTTACATTTTTTTTTCAAGATTATCTGATTCATTGATATCTGAATTTAACACAATGTTCTTCTTGTTGATAATTGTCGGTGTGACGTGCGGAAGTCTCAACTATTTTCGGGCAAGTGATACTGTTACGAAGTGATATTCTAGTCTCTAAAATATATGGGAACTACCAACAAATAATATTTTATAACTGCTTTACGGCAACAAAAATAAAAGTTCAAGATATTTGTAATATTTAATTACTTAGTTTTATTTAAGACTATTAATATGGCCATGTTTTTTGTAGGTTTTAGATGCTGTGACACATGGATTCGATATTGAGAAAATGCTAACATCTATAATATTTATAAGTATTCATTTCGTGTACTTGTCCGTAGGTAATTATATTGCGCAAGATGTTACGGACCACAATAATGATGTATTTGTTACCGTGTAAGAAATACATACGTGCATAATGTAATTGTTTGAAGCATTTGTTTTTCACGTGATGAAAAAGCACGATCAGAATTATGCATAAATTTTATTTTATTTCCATGTTTATTAATTTCTGTTTCTCTTTCTCTCTTTTTCTATTTATTTTTACGTATGTTATATAGATATTGCATTCAGTGGCATTTAACTCCTTTGCATGTACAAAAATTGGTATTGTTTCTGTTGCAAAAGGGTAGAAAGCCTTACCAACTCAGTTGCGGTGGAATATTTGTGGGATCATTGGAAACCGCTGCTACAGTAAGACATATTTGCCTCTATGTATTAATATAAAGTTATATGTAAAACGTGACATAATTCAAACAGATACAGCAAAATAGAACATGTTTCTTATTACAGTTACTAAGTACTTCCGTCTCATATTTTACTGTTCTTTATTCTACGCGGCAATGATGTAAAGAATATAGCACCTAATATTACGAACTAAATAATGATGATAGAAAAAAGTTAGATATAGAGTGTAGTGTGAGTTTAGACGTATAGACGAGTTGTAGATTTATTTAACAAAAAAAATAAAAAACGTTGAAAAAAACTATGAAAACACAGAGGATGCGTTATTTACTACATCTACACATTTACACAAGTAACATTTGCATTCCTCGCAATTGTAGAAAGTATAAGATATTTATTGAACAGAATAACTCGCAGAATGTTTCTGTTACGAAGCTGAACAATTAACAGTTTGGCGAAGAATCAAACGTGACACGACTAGTTGAGATGATAACATAAAGCAAACTGGTAAAATGTTTTGCTAGAAATAACTTTATGCGCTTGCGCAACTTACGATCACCGTTTGAGAAATATTTTTTTCTCTATGGAAAAGAGGACATCTGTTTTTCTATTAGCATTACATCGATCGCACACAAACGCGCATTTCTTTTCAAGGGGAAGCGTTAAATTGCGAGTGAACTCAATGTTGTGGAGCAGGTGTTTGTTAAATTTGCACACTATATTAAATTGAGTCATTTATGTGAGATTACAATTAAATAATATTCAAGTGGATTCAAGTGGACGATTATAACTCAAAGGAATGAACCATTTGACTTTTCTAAACTACGTATTGATGTTTACGAAGAAAGATGGTCTGTGTTGAATCTCTTCACATTAATCTAAACCGTATTATGTTACTTGCTGTTGGTCTCTGGCCATATCAGCGATCTAGACTTGTACGAGTTCAATTGAGCATACTTTTTGCTATTCTGACATCTTTTATAGTATTTCAGGTATGTTGATATACTTTTTAAACAATGATAAAAACGTGTGTGCCCGAACAATTTGCAAATGTAATAATATTCATAATATTTAATTATAGTTGTCTACTTTATTAAAGGTTTTTAATAAAAAAAAAAGGGTTGTAAATTCTTCCAAGTGGATAAAGAAATAATAATTACCTTGTTGCAAGAGATATATTTTAAGCGCAATTTTCTTGTAGCTCACAGCGTTCATGACTTTAAAATGTACTCTGGATCTTATCGTCGATGTTCTAGCGTCTACATTATTTTTTAGCACTTTTGTGATTAAATATAGTTCGTTTAGTATTGATATAGAAGGTGTAAGTATATTGTAATTTAATTCTTACATTCCGTGATTACACATACATTTTATCTAATTGAAAAAGTAAAATAACACATATAATATGTAAAATCTATTATTAAAACGATGATAGGTGAAATGTATGCTGGAGGAACTTCAGCATATTTATAATCAAGTAAAAGACGAGAATGAAATCAGCATTTTAAAAAAGTACGGTAACTACGCGAAACTGTATACGGCTATTTTTATGCGTAAGATTAATATGTTTGCTTTGTTGATTGTGGATGTAAATTATATATCGTATTTTTTTAAAACCTATTCCAATAGTTCGTAAATTGCTTAAGCTAAATCTAACAATTTAATTTGTCAATCTTTGTTTAGTGGTGGCCATGTTTGTTACATTTACTTCAATTTTGTACATAGTGTGCCCGAGCATTCTTAATATTTTTTTACCTACAAATGAATCCCGACATCCCTCGTTGTTCTTTGTAACAGAATACTTTATCGATAAAGAAAAATATGTGTATCTGCTTACATTGCATGAACACATGGCTTTTATGATTGGAGAATTCTCAATGATAGCGACAGGAGGAATACTTATAGTTTGTCAACAGTATGCCTGCGGAATGTTCCGTATCGCCAGGTAACACGAAAATGCAAAAATAGATTTGTTCACAAATGTGTAATCACGATAAGGAAATGTAACTTACAGTTACCGTCTCGAGCAAGCAATGGCGATATGTAGTTTACAAAATAATAAGGAAAACTTGGTTTACACAAGATTGGTTAGCGCCGTAGATATGCATCGCAAAGCTTTGAAGTTAGTATTAATAATTATGTTTATCTAACAATAGATGCATAAGTAGTATGTTCATTTTAGAGTTTTTACATTTTTTCAAGATTATCCGAATTATCGATATCCAGATTTAATTTAACATTCTTCTTCATGATAATTGTCGGTGTGATTGATGGAAGTCTCAACTATTTTCGGGTAACTTGTGTTTCTTTTTCAAAAACATTTGAGAATTAATAACGACAAAAATTTCATAATGTCGCTTTATTATCATGAAGCTATAGAACGTTTTAGAACATTGTTTACTAATCGTTTCTCCTTAGTTTTATTTAAGGGTAATATTAGGATTCAATGTATGTTAGGTTTTTCGGGCTGTGTCATACGGATTTGACATTAAGAAACTCATAGCACCGGTGATATGTATACTTATTCATTTCTCGTACATGTCAATCGGCTGCTACATTGCGCAAGAAATCACAGATTACAACAACGACGTGTTTATCACTGTGTAAGAAATACATATGTATATAATATAATTTTTAATCCAATTTCATTTTTAGTTCAATTATCATCGTTTATCTCTTGTATGCGTTATATGTAGATATAGCGTTCAGTGGTACCTAGCTCCTTTGCACACACAGAAAATGATATTGTTTTTGTTGCAAAAAGGTAGAAATGCTTTCTATCTCAGTTGCGGTGGAATTTTTGTGGGATCATTAGAAACTGCTGCTTCAGTAAGAAAAATATACATATATATATATTAAAGTTTATGAGCAAAACGTGACAAGAGATTTAAATCGATAAAGTCAAAAAGTTATTATGTTTTTTTTTTTATTACAGTTACTGAGTACTTCCGTATCGTACTTTACTGTTATTTATTCTACGCGGCAATGATAGAGAGGATATAGCAACTGATTGTAAATTAAATAATTGTGTAAAATAAAAAAAAAATTATATAGAAAAAGAACAAGTTTATTATGGAAGTTGTAAATCAATCCTATGAAAAATAAACGAGCGCTAGAAAGTTTATCTAAGAAAAATCTTGTATCGCACATTTTTTCTAGTAAAAAATTCATGTTCACGAGAGAGAACGAGTGAAAAGTTGGATAAATGTTATTGTTTCTAAAAGCTTGACTTGACTCTAACGTAACGTACGCGCGCACGTATAAAAAAAAAAAAAAAAACTGGTTCAAACACACGCACTAGAATGAAACATGTCAAATTGCAATGGTGCATTGTAGCGAGTACATCTACCATCTGTATCCGGCCATCTGTCGTGAGAAAGCGCACTTATAATTATTTTTCTGACGGAGAAAATAAAACTCGTTGACGGTTTTTTTTTACGACTCTTAAGTTGTTATAAATATATTATAATTTATACGTTTTCCGTGCATACGTTTCTCGTGTTTCTTTAATAAATATAATATTTTACATACGCAGAAATGACAATGTTTTGGCTCGCACCGTAATAAAAGTGCTAATTGGGTTTTTGTACGCGTCATTGAGGTAATGGATTTTTGAATAAACAAAACAGACATTTTATCTCTTTTTTTGTGACAAATTAAACATATTTCATAGTGCGATAACTTTGACATGTACATTAAACTGTTACTTTTATCAAAATAAAAACTCGAGAAAGTCGCGGCAATGTTTTTTTTTTGCTTTGCACTCGTTTTGATTCGCACGTACATAAAATATACGTAAACTTATTTTTATCTTTATTTGTAGTTACTTTTGTATATTCTGTTAATTCTAGCGCAAGTCGCAGCGATCTATGATTTATCCCGTTTTTCTTTTTTTTTCACGTATTATATTGTTGTTTCACTTTTATATTTCACTTTTTGGTGCTAGACACAGAGGCGGTGTTATAATTTCCATTACAGCATAAGACCGACTGGCAATTTATGATTATATACAATCAAAAATTAAAATACATACTGTGTTGGTCTCACGGCCTTAGCGCTGCAAACCTGGAGATTTGCATTTTGATTTCGAGTCCGCTTCAACACCTTTAAGATTTTTTCCAGAAATTAATTCGAGTGAGAAAATGAGGAAACGAGCCCAAAAAAGTCGCGCGAAAATAGACCAGTCAATTCAGACAGGCGCCGGCGTGATGCGCGACACCGTTTAGATAAACAGAAGCAGAGGAAGACTGAAAGCGACCACGGCTCCAGTTTAACTGTTCCCGCTTTTCCGAACTGTTCGCCAGCGCTATGTCCACGGTGATGCACATTGGCAACTACGTAGCCATGTTCACGAGCGGTTTGTCGGTGAGTATGCTACGTACACGCATGTCTATGATTCTTTTTGATACTAAGTATTACCGAATAATCAACAGATGTCACTATAAATAGAATGGCGTATGGATCCTATCCTATAGGAATCGTCTGAGCTATAGGTACCAAACCTAACCTATGCTCAACTGTATTGTCTGTGTACATCTTCCTGTCTAATCAAAAATATATATTCCACATACCGCTAAAATATTTATATCCGTTTGATGTTTGTTGAATTAATTGTGTAGATACTAATATCTTCATATGAGAAGATTCATCTATTTAAACATTGTTTAACATTCATACACAGTAGTTGAATTCTAATTTTGTGTGACAAATACATCTCCGTAAGAAAAGTAAGTAAGAAAATAACAGATGATGATTTCTCGCATGTAAGAGGAGATCTCTATTTCAGGAGGAGAGACGTGATAATCAAAATGGTAAAAATAGCAATGCAAATTACGTGTAGACTCGACAATATTGAGGAACTGAAGCCGTGCGGACCCGAATTCAGATGGTATCTGAAATTTACTTGCTGCAATTGCGGACAGAAGTCAGATAAATGGAATTACGCCTCTCTGGATGAATTCACACCAGTGACACGTGGAAGCGGTGTTAATCACTTCGTGAGCAAGTGCAAGCTCTGCTGCCGAGAGAACTCTATGGCGATAATAGAGGATTCAATCAAATCCTTCATCGCAGATGATCAGGGACAATTTAAAACTATCGTCGTATTCGATTGTCGAGGAATAGAACCTTCTGACTTTTCAGCGAGAGAAGGATGGATAGCCAAGGCTATAAATGGAGGCAAAGAGTTTACTGATGTAGATCTTAGCGAAGGCGAATGGGAAGACTACTGTGACAGAATCATGGAACCTGTTGGCATATATGAAATCAAGCATAAGTTTGAACGAATTAAATAGATTGTAAATTTTTTTGAAATGTGTATTTTCTTTACTTGTGAATTTTGTGACAATTGACAGCGTTTTGAACTTCTTAATGACAAAACTATGTTCGTCACATGTAAATATGTATGTATAAAGCATACATGCATACACATATATATATATATATAATTTCTATACTTTTTTATGATATTTTTGTGCAAATTATTAATATATTCTAATGTTATACATGAAACAATATGTATACAAATTTACACTTATTAAGCTTCGTTCAAGCTTAATTATATCAAGTTGATTTTTAAGTTACATAGAGCTATATATCTGCAACATTTGTAGATAAGCTTATGCCTGTACCTGTAATTAATGATAAACATGTTAGAAAAGTATCAAATTCAGATTTGATTGATCACAAATAATACACTTTTAACCAATTATATTGACTTTATAAAACTTTGTTCTATTCACACACACACGCACTTGCGTATGAATCCAATATGACTATGTCATTTATTTGATAGATGCAAAGTTTTTTTATTATGCTTAAATAAAAAAAAAAAATAACATCACAGTGATAAAATATTTTATACATGTGAGAAACATGTCTTTCATTCTGTTGTATCAAGGGAAAGAGTAAAAAAAAAGTATCGATCCAACGACATAATATAATTTATTCATAATCATATAAAAAAACCATTTTATTTCATAAATGGCTTAGTACACAAGAGATGTTGTTTGCAACAATAATACCACTCTTCCTCCAAGCGTGTTCAGGAGTTGCCTGTACATACCCTGCGTAAATAATCAAGTGACTAGTCGCATTTGTGGCAAGGGTAATATTGGAAATTGTGTGGCCAACTTGCAAATCGACTCGGACAACTGTCTCTGTTCCAGCGCCAACACAAACTTGCATTTTGGAATGTCGATGCAATGGCATAAGAATCATCAAACTTATGACAAATGTATGTATATATATATTAATTCGCCTTATACGTTTATAAAAATTAAAATGTTCCTCGGTTAAAAATTATGTTATATACACAGTATTTTTTTTTTCACGTATAAAACTTTCGAACAACTTCCCACTTAACAATAGTTAGCGTACCGCGTAAAGATTTTTCGATTGACGATCGAAGTGACTCCCGCAGTCCGTCGCCGCAGTAAGCTAAAATCAACAGAAAGTCGATCTTCGTAAAAGAAAACTGGAAAGACAATATAGGAAAATAAATCACAAAACGCGATTCTCGGAAGAAACGAAAAACAAAACAATAAAACTTCGTTTACTTGACGATTGCCTAATGCACTAACACTACTGCCTCTATATTTGTCTAATGCTTCCAATGTACTATGCTCCCTAATATCTAACACAAATAAATATATCGCGCGCGCGTATTACAATCCGTCGTTCCTGAAAAACCTTCAACACATATGAATCACATTTAAGTAACCACAAAATTTTTAATCTAGCAATCGATAACACTATTCAGTCTATTCTCACAAAAATATCACTATGACCGAAAATATCGACGGTTTATGTAACCAGAGTCAAAACTTACGCAAACTACTAATCTTAGTTTCGAAAATAAATAAATATACATATAAATAACATAAACTTTTGAAAATATTCTCAAAACAAAAGCATATCTTTTTTTGTTTCAAACTATGTGCATACGTATGTTTGAAACACTTTTAAAGATTCTATTTTAAAAAAAACAGAAATAAAATGTGACGAAAGTACAACGCAATTTTCTTAAGAGAACAATTGGAATGAAATATTTGACTCTGGCCCACGTGGAAGATTTGTAATCCGCTTGACGTAATTCGAATTATTTTATCAGCAAATCGAGACTCTAAAGACGCTTTAACGATAATTCTCTAATATTACGAATATGCATCCTGTATTGTTTTTTTTTTTTTTTTTTTTTTTTTTTGTTTTTATTTTTTGATCGGTTAAACGGTTCTAATCTACTATCTAGCTACTCTACCGTCTTTGGTATACTAGTTGGGGGATGTTAATTCTATTCAGAGACACAGATGACAATCATTCGCAGGGAAATTTTTTTTTTTCGGTGACATAAATATCGCGTAGAAATAGGAACATTACAAGTAATATGTGTATAAGCTAGTTGGTTGTGTTACATCCTCTTCCTGTTTTGCGAAGAGAGAAACGATCATTGTTATCGACGATTATCGTCTTTGATGTGTGGAAAATAAATGACGTTTACAATTGAATTGGGAACAATAATGAAGAAATGGATCACACAAGGTACAGCTTTTCCACTTAGGATGTACACAGTGAAAGACGATCCCGACGACTTTATGATAATATCTCACAAGCGCTACATTCAATTAAAGGTGACAAATTTACGTGCTATATATATTATAAGTCATATTTCTGGAATAGATCGAATCGAAAAAAATCGAGAGCGTCGGGGAAGGAAAAACTTTGATTTGTATTTTAAATATGTTTATTTCTATTGTGCTTTATTAAACCGCATTCTTGTTGTTGCAGTCTGAGTTTTTTTGGTGTATGTATAGTTTATTGCATATTTTTAATCTATTTCATTCCCTTTGGGCGTCACATCTGTTTATACGTTTACGAAATATTTCTTATAAAAATTAGATATATTTAGATGATTAGACATATATGTTGTTGCTTAAGAAGCTTATATATAAGAGATTTCATTTATCTCTATGAGGCTCAAACGGTCAAAGCGGGATATGTCAGTCATCCTTGTGTTTAGCAAATGTCCTTTCCCGACCATCTCGATTAAGATTGGGCCGTATTCATTGGGCACGTATCGTTTAATGTTTTTCTAATGTCTAAATCGATTATGTATATATGTTTCGAATCATCTATCTGCTAGCTAAATCTCATTGTGATTTCTCTAAATCTGTTAGATGTGGATACTTCTAAACGTCTACGCTTTTTTGATACTGGAATATTAATTGTTCGTGTGATTTATAGTTTTTATCATTTTTTCAAGTTTTTTTTACTACAAGAGTGTTTCTTTGTTTTTCTAAGATATATCAAAACTAAGAGACACCTCTGAATAGGCCCCGGTAAGATGTCAGATCTGAGCTCAAACCTAGAACGCTAACGGAATTGCCAGAACCTAGTGCGGTCTCGATCTAGGATATTCTATTTTTCTGCTTTAATTATTGCAAATTTTGTGATAATTTATTATAATAAGTGATATATATATGTATTATGCATTATTTATTTGAAAACAATTGTTTACATAATAATAATATTGGAAAAGATATTGAAAATGTAATATTACTTTCCGCGGGAAAAAAAGTCTTCCTATACGGACAAATTTTATATCTGGTTATATATAAAATTATGTACAATCATATATGAGAGATCCGTCTCAATCTCATATATATAGTATAAGTATATATAATTAAATATAATTATTTATAACCAGATATCGAATTTGTCTATATATACAGAATTGTTTTCCAAGGTTCTTAGTGATTCAGGGTTCTAATTAATTAATCTGCAATAATCTTAATTATCTACAATTTCACGTTAGCGTTCCGGAACAAATCTGTTATATTCGACGATCCGTATGAATTCTTTGTTTGTCATCATTTAGAGTGATTTTGGAACAGGCATTATATAACAAATAGATCAAATGATAAGCTAGCGAAGACTAATCTCTAGCGACAACCAAAAGTCGGCCTACTTTGCGCGAAAAATTTCAAAGTTAAAAACTTCTTAAAAACCGTTAAGTAATAAAAACAAGAGAACGAAACAATGTTCAGCGAAGATACATGACATTCAATTCTAACGGTCTCTTTTTCCTACCTCTCTCTCTCTCTCTCTTTCCATTGCTTCTTTTCTCTATTCTATTTTTCTTGCTTTCACATCGCACAGGCGGACAGAAAAATAGAGATTTGATGTGTGCGCCTGCATCTAGCTGGGTATTGTCGAGCCTGAGGAAGATCGCGTCATTGTAATTCGGTACTCAGCGCGCACGTGGATGAAACGCCGCGCTTAATCAATACTCTTCACAGCGCTCGACGCGGCTCGACCAATCGCGAATTACTGAGGAAGGCAAGATCCTGTAACAGCGTGCGTTTCCCTTACGAGAAACAAGGCGGTGCCGGAAACGGCTCGGTCCGATCAATTTTAAGGCAGCTCGTCGGTCAGCAAACTAGTCGGTTCTAAACAGGTCTGCTTTAGAGTAGCCGATTGGTCCTCGAGACTGCGTTTCAGACCTTCTATCGTTTGCATTAACATCTGCCGTCGTAACTGAGACAGTTGATGTTGGAAGTATTGCGAGTCCTGGACATTGTTTGCATTAGCTTCGGCCGCCAATCGCTCCTGTCGCAGTTGCGCCACTTTCTCCTTCAAAGATCTTCTCGAGTCATCTGCGCGTAACAAAAAAAAAAAAATAATATTCATAGACGAATATATTGTGTGACCGACACAAGATTAAATTTGCACAAAGCTTGTTGATAAAATAAAATAATTTGAAAAGTGAACTATGGAAAACTGCTACATCTGTACGCAGATATCTACCAGTATCATCAGTTGCTGTGTCACCGTCAGAATTTCTCAGCATAACGTGTTCGCCTAATGTTTTTTGTATTCTACCGTACGTAGCGCTTCCGGCGTACACTTTTCTTTTTACCGGCTCGCTTTGCGGACAATATGAAGAACTTTCTTTAATGGGACCCATATCGACTGACCTACAGTAGAGTCTTGTGTTGTAAACATTACATATAGAGTATCTTTTTTATTTACGTTATCATATTTCACACACAATATTACGTATCACTTACCATTAACATTAAATCTACATTAAGTGCAAACTTTTATTTTTAAACTATTATTATTTTATGTTGAGCCTCTCGTTTGCTATTGAAGACATTATCAAATCAGTTACTAACCTGAAGGTCATTAATGGAGCTCTCCGTCTTACATCGAATTTCTCTTCGGAATCTGACGAGCTAGACGTCACTCCCTCTTCCTTCATCGGTTCTCTCACGGCGCGAAACTCTTTTCTACCTCCCGCGAGAGAACTTTTAAATGTCGCATTTGCGAACGTTTTATCCTCGACAGACGTGTTTTTATTCATTATTTCCGACTTCGGTCCGCCGTTGCAATTTAACGCGATCCGAGGCGATCTATTGCACTCTCTGATTTCGAGTTCACCGTTGCACGCTCGAGCCTGCACTTGATGGTGCATCAGGCTTCTGCTTGGTGAGCTCTGTGGCGTCATTCTGCGTAGCGTCGCCGGTGAATCCGAACACTTGGACAGCTCGTGCTGCCGATAAGCGAGCGGTAGCTCTTTAGGCGCGAAACCGGCCGAGTTTCTCTCCATAAAGCGGTGAATCGGCGAACACGGTTGCTGAGCAAACTGCCGCTTGGGACTGGTGTGCTCAAGATCGCGAATGCTGCCGCTCTGCAATTCCGGTTGGGAATTGCGGCTCTTTGACAGAGCCAATTCGATGTTTAGCTCCGTGTTCTTAATGAGCTCGACGCGCTTGTTCGCCAGACCGTTATGCAGTTTGCGCGACGGCGACGGCACGCAAGGCGATGTGTTCTGGTGCTTCTGCATGCTCACCAGAATATTTTCCGCCTCCAAGATGAGCTCGCGGTACTTGCGGTCGGCTTCTTTGTCCGCCTCGATGAGCGCGATCTCCGACGCGAACGTGGTCATGTACGTGTTGCCAGCCACGTGACGCCGCACTATGTTGCCATTTACATAACTTATCTTGAGAAACAAAATTAAACCGATATGATACCTCGATCTTTTGCAAATACGAGATCGATTGAATATTGTGTGAGTTTTCTTACCGAATTCGATCGTCTTTTCACGATCTCGTTTTCGATCACGACGGGTCTGATGGCGGACGAGGTGCCGTTCAGTCTCATCGGTGAGAGATTCTTATTGACGTCGTGCTTCCTACGCCGCAGGCACATCGGCGTACCGCCCACGCTTCTGCTGCCCTGATTGAATCCCGAATTTTTCAGTAGCATTCTTTCGACCAGCACGCGATTCAGATTCGCCGTCTCGTCGTCGCACCGATCCATAACGGGCTTACGACGCTGAGATATTCTCTTCTTGCGCTTCTCGCTTTGCTTTTCGTCTATCTTCTTATGCCGCGTGCTCTGTCTCTTCGTGCTGGTTCGTGCACTCGTACTTCTGGTAATGTAACACACAGTCGTACATTTATATAATGCAACTTTATACAATATACAAATTATGAAAAATACAAAACATTGATGGGTATGCTCCTACCTTTGAGAGACGAGTTCGTCTTTAGTTCTACGTTTGAGAAAGGATTCGCGGAGTCTGGTGCCGCGTCGACTGAGCTCACTGGTGAAGGCGAAGTAGGTGCAGTGACCGGTGTTGGAAAGATGCCCGCCGCATTCGAGATTGTCCAGATCAAGAAACGAGCCATTGTCGATGTAGTCGAGCTCGTCGTTCTCGAAAGGATCGTTCTCGTCGCCGCCGTCCTGACCAGTGTCGATGTCCGACAGTGAATCGATGTAGTCCTCGCAATCGGTCGGATCACTGTCTGACAGAATGTCCGTCTCCTTCTCGTATACGTAGCTCTCGTCGAATTTGCCCATCATCTCGTTCAACGTGATGTCGTCGTCGGACGATCGCACGCTGCGCGTCACGGAAGACGCCGAGGAGCTACTGCTGCTGGCTCGTCGTTGCAAGGCCAGAGGAATCTTGGGTCGGAGATCCATGCCCGATGTAATCCTCCAATTTTGATTGATTCTGCGCGAAACGTATTATGGTAAAAACAAAATGGTAAAATTTTTTTTTTTTAAGGAAGCAACTACAGAGATCTGAATATAATTTAACTTTACAAACCGTTTTGCAACGTGGATTTAATTATAAACTAAATAATAGAGATATCAACAAACGAGTAAAGTTTGACAAGCGACACCGTAGTAAATTTTTTATTTTAATGCATGCATATATCACCCAACAGAATTATTTTATTTACATACATACGCATTCGATATATTAAATTAGTAAAAAGTCGTAATTAATATGAGAGTACATGTCGATAATTTACATGATGTGGTGTAATATTTTATTTAAAAAAAAAAAAATTGTAATACAATATGCATATTTAATCAGAGCGAGTGTAAATATTTAATTAGCATAAAGTTTACGCATAAAGTATATACGCGCAATTTGCAAACCGATAATAATCACATTGCGAAAGGAATTATTATGCTGATCGATGATGTCACGCGTAATTGACCATTCGCGCGAAGTTAATTGCGAAATTAAAAATTAAATTTGAAATGCGTGCGCACAACAAAATCCATTCTCGTAATTGCGCGTATGGATCGACAGCCAATAAAGTACAACAATTACGTGAGTTCTTTTTTTTTTTTTTTTTATTTCGCAAACTTTTCTAACTGTTGGCTTATCCTTTAAGTATATCGCCCTCTCCTTTTCGGTCGACTTCATACTAGAAAGCTAACGCGGAGAAAAGAAAGACGTGAATACCTCCTCCCCCTCCATCTCAGTTCGCAACTTACGCAATTAAAAGTTTCTCCTATAAAAAAAAAATTGGATCTATTGAATTCCGGCGAGGAGCGGCGATGTGGCTGTATCGGAATTTCGTCTTTCCAATATTCATCGCGTTTTATTCTTATAACGGGTTACGGGTTTTATATATGACTAATTTTCAATTTTTTATTGTTGTATAAAAATCATGTTTGATATTTTTATGATATTATTGTGATGCGATATTAAACATCGACACTTACGGGCTTCGACCTGCGCTGAGACTTTCCTGACGATGCTCTCTTCTGCTTTGAAGCTCCCGGCCGTTCAGATTCAGATTGACATCGCTGGCGCTACCTGACGATTCCGTGAGCTTCAGGCCGGAGCTGCTGCTGCTCTCGTCCAAAGCGAGCCGTGACTTGAGGCCGTTTGTGCTGGAGCCGGATGAGTTCGCCGACAGCCATGGATTCGTCCGGATGCGGGAACGCTCGCGGGGCGATTGCACGGAAGCCGAGACTAATGGCGGCGGTATCGACGACGGCACGGGCAAACTGTTCCTCGAATCGGCGGAATAAGATTCCGTTCTGCGATGGAAGTTGTCCTGCTGTCTGTGTTGCTGCCTCTGACCATGATTTGTCGGTGTCTCCGCGCTCTGTCAGTTTTTATATAAAGCTAATATATAAATTTCGAAGATAAAATATTTTTTTTTTTTTTTTTTTTTTTTCATTCCATTAGGAAACGTGCCGCGTTAAAACATTTATTCAGTAAACTGTATATTTGAAACTCTTTATATTCGTTATTCTGTTTTCGTATTCTCATCCTTATTGTCAATGTACATTGCGATTCTCTCGGTTGTGTGCGAACGTAACAAGAGTCTCCGTGAGCAGCGTACAATCGATTACAGTCTCGAGAGAAGAGAGGAATCATTTTTCATCCCTGCCGCCCATTAACGTCCGATATCCTGGCACACGTTTCCGCGACAAAAATGCATCCCTCTCTCGAGTCGCGAGACTCGACGCCGGCGGCGAAGTGAATCTTGAAGAAAAGTGGCGCTGGGAGAGCGTTTTTCTACAGAATTTTTCTCGAGCGTATCAGCCAAATAAATATTTCTCCCTGATAAATAACAGTACGTGCACCGCAAAGGGAATGGGTCATCGTTTTCCACCGCTTCTCTCGCGCTTCTCTCGCGCTTGCTTGCTTGCTTGCGAGAGTTCTAACGACAGAGATTCATAAGTTTTATGTTGCGCCGCAGTGTGTGTGTGTGTGTGTGTGCGTAGCGCGGCGATAAACGCTACTCCAGAATGTATACTTCCTGCTTGGCGAAAAAGGCCGGATGTCGTTGAACTCGCGGTCTTCAAAGACCAGCAACGAGCAAACGCACCCTCAAGAACTCCGTCCGCGAACACCTGGGGGTGATGTTTGAGAGCAAAACGGTAATCTCGCGCGCGGCGACCTCGAAGAACATTTACTTTCGGCGTACAAAACTATTTGAGAAAGGGTTGAAAGAAACGCGTGTTTGACGCCGAGACGAGCCACCTTTTCTCTTGTAAACACATTAATATCAGGGTGTTTCGGTGAAACCGGTCGCCGCGGTAGCGGCGCACGCTCGCGGCGTTTCTCAAAAAATCGTCGTGTGTGCCTGTCTTTTAATTTTCATGAATTTCATCACTCGGGGAAATAGTTTCGTTGCGTGTTCGGAATTGACGCGCAAAATGCGCGCTCAGTAGTCGTATCGCAAGATCGATATTTTTAATTCGCAAACAACGCAACGCACTTACTTTATTCGAGGTGTTTGTTCGTACTTCCGGCTGGCCGTTGTCTCTGATCATGTTAGTCGTACTAGCGGATGACTGCCCCCTGTCCTCGACTCTTCCATTTCCTGTCGCGGCGGTGCCAGCCGCTGGCAACTCTGCGGCTTCGCCCGGCAGTCTTTTCAATCTTGCTTTGTTGGTGTTATTGTTGTTATTGTTGTTGTTGTTGTTGTTATTGGTGGTGGTGGTGGTGGTGGTGGTACCGCTGCTGCTCTGAAAATAGTGGGTGCCGGTCCTAATGTTGATGTAGTACTCGGGCGGGAAACTGGTGCCGGGTGAGGTGCCGTCGGTCGAGTAGCCGGTCGAGTACGCGCTCTCCGGCGAAGAGAGACTCACGCTTCCGGCGGTACCGCCGGAAGTGCCGGACGAGCTGGTCACAGTTGCGCCGTAGCTCCCGCCCCCGTGCAACCGGATACCGTCCACGTTCTTCGTCGGTGAATCTACCGGATGTACCTGGAAGAAAAATCGAGATTTCTCCGCGTGTGACTCCACCCTAAATTTTCGTATTCTAAAACTTTTGCTCATTTTTTATTAAGTTAGTGACTTCTGACTCTGTTCGTTTATTTTTTTCAACAATCTCATATTTGATTTCGTATAAAATCATCAAGATAAAAAAAACAATGTTTATTTTAAATAGTGAGAGATTACAATGTATAAGAAATTTAACATTGTAGAAAAGATCTCTTCTCCAGCTTCGTTTTAAACATTTTCTTTATTTTGGATACTTTATTTTATTTCGAATATATTTTGCGAATCGAAAAAAATATGAAGTGTATCGAGACCTCGAAGAAATAGTTCGCGTATTAAAATTCAAAAGACACGACGATACGTGAATAAAGAGTGAATTTACGTAACAAAAATTCATAAATTCAATATTTTCTGTAATGTATAGTTTCGATAAGGCAAGCCCCGTCCGATGCATAAAACCTGAGAATACTGCGGCAACAATTCGGAATGGATGGCGTGAGAGAACAAGGGACGAGTTGCCCGGCGCTGTGTGTCGAGAAAAGAATACTAAACCCTTTTTCTGCCCGTCTTAACGATAAGCGTCGACGTGCCCTACCTCGGAAAATGCCGACGTAAGGGTCTGTTAGCGGAGAAACGGACGGACGTAACGAGCAAACGCTGGCAAGCAGTAGGAAAATAGAGGAAGCACTTCGCGAACTAGTTTGCCGATAATGACGACGAATCCGGCGCGAACGTGTACCTTTCAAGATACTTCAAGAGCTGTTCCATGCCGGGCGATCGCAAGTAAAGCAATTAAGACTAAACTGACGCTCAATGTGATCATAATTATTATTATAAAAAAATCTTCTATTGAAAACAGATTTTTGAACAATGCGTAGAAAAATTAATATCTTTAACGATTTAATTATAAACATTGCAATAATAAACTTAATTTTAGACGTGCTTTTTTTTCTCCGATGCGAGAATAATAAAATCCGTGTAAAAACAAACAAAGAAGTATATTATATATTGTGTAGCAGTTTTTTTCTACAACGCGCGAACTCTACGTTATTTGAACATAAAATTACAAAGTACATACATCGTGTAACGTACTAGTAAAAAAATTTTTACTTACATTTTCCTGTGTGAAAAAATAATTATTAGACTGAGCAATTTACTCACTTGGTGCAAAGCGGGCGATCTGTTGGCGCTGTGGCTTCTGGGAGAGTTGCAGTTCGAGTCGAATCCCTTGTCGCCCTTCTTACGTTCCTTTTTCTTTTTCGATCGCACGATATGCGCCTCCATCCACGTGCGCAATTTCGTCCCGAACATGTTGTACACAAGTGTCGATTATAACAGAACGACGCCTCGTCGAAAATGCTTAAGTGGACAGAAGAACTTGTTCTTCTTTTTCTTCTTCTTCTTCGCACTACTCTCGTAGAATCGCTTGCAATTGTGTTACTTGCGCGCGCGTCTATTCAAGCGCTCCATTTTACGGTAAAACAGTACTTCTGTAAGAACAAGAGCGATTCGCTTGCGAATGATCGTCCATTCTCGCTTCAAACAATTTAAAAAAATCAGGAACACGCGAATTATTCAAAAGTCTCTAATTTGAAAAAAAATGTCTCGAGAATATTTTAATTTTTCAGATATTTTTAATCATAAACATAAAAAAATTCATGCTATTATTTTAATCATTATCTCTAGACGAACGCATCTGATTTCACTGGAGTTTTGATTTTTCTTCAGATATCTTTGATTACCTCGTAGATCACTGCATGCCGTTCGCCGAATGATCCACGGAACGATTGTTATAGATATTGCGTTTCATCAATTATTTACACAAGGATCTCGTAGCTATTAGAGTTGTTTGCTTTTCAATTCGTCTTTTCGTCGTCGGGATCATCAATAATACGTAAGCATCTCGCACTAACATGCCAAAGTGAACGTTTCACTTCTTATGTCATTTTTCTCGATTCTAAAGTAGAGAAGCGACGCAGAAGCGATAAGTCATCATGTTCGTATAGCTGTTCTCCGATCTTGTGACACAATAAATCTGTAACAGAACGTACACACGACTTTGTATACTTGTGTATCGCGATTACAAAATTAATCGCGATTCAAGTAATTTAAATTGTAATTTCTGATTATTGATCGAACTTCATATCACGTTTTTTTAAGTTTTTAGATTATTATATAAGATGGATTTCTCGGTTTGGCAAAAAGTTGCAAAGATTGATGCTCTATTCTTCAAAGAAGATTATTTATTCAATTTTTTTTTCTTCAGAATATTTATTAAATTTTTGAAACAGCTTGTTTAAATCTCAAAGATTTCAAGCAAAAAACTTTCCTTCGCATTCGGCAAGTCCTGATTCGAGTCAAGAAATAACGAACTCTTCGACCCTCATTACGTCAGGATGGGTAATCAGTGAGATAAATTTAATTAAGAACCAACCACCATGGGTCCATGCAATTTAACGTACTGGATAATTAATGCCCCACACATTCGACCTTCTGCGTGGCTTTTATAAAAAAAAAAAGTTTCTTCCTCTCCTCCAAACTTTCACCGAACTTAATTACTGAAGCAATTTGTTTTTTAATAAAATTCTATACAAAACAATTTTATTTAAAAAATTACAGATAAAAAATCTTTTTGTGGTTTAAATTTACAAGATTGTAACTCTTCAATTTAATAATAAGCTTCTGCAAAGTTAAATTAATACAAGAATAATAGAATCTTAAAGTATTTTTAAGAGCAGAATTAAACATTGCTGTCAAAATGTTACGTAAATTCTTGTAGGTATGCTTTTCAAAGTTCTTTGGTTTCTTTTTTTTTTTTTTTTTCGATTTTTACAGTCCTTTACATATTCATGACATTCAATTATTTTGTATGCTGAACAAGTCGCCGCTCCTGTTTGCCGTTTATATGTACAGCGCTTTTCGACGCTTCAAGAAGACGCGAATGCAAATTTACCTAAACGCGGTCTAAGGCCGTGTAGGTGCTATTTCGGAAACTTGCGGGTAGAGGCGAGTCTTTTATGGTAATAAGAGGATATAGATGCTGTCGTCAACTTTTAAGAGGCACTGTCGAAGAGGATATTACGAGAGCGCCGCGTCGCGCCGAGTCGAGTTTTAATCAAGGCTTTCCGTTGTCGTCGTTGTTCCGAAAGTTCTCTCGGCATATGGACATAATCAAAAATTATTAAGTGCATTTTTTGCACAGACCACAGCCTAAACTTTCGGTCGTTGTCGTGCGAAGAGAAAGAAAAGTTCTTTTGCGCACGAGCGTAATAATCTTATTACACACGCATTACGTGAGAGAAAGGAAGAGAGAGAGAGAGGAGAGAGAATATTAGCAGCGTTAATTAAACTTCGTGCGGCTGGCAGATTTTGTGAGACATTAAATATACATAGAGGAAACGGAAGGAGGGGAGGGGTTACAAATTTCTGGCCCTTCTCTCCAAAACATTTGAAGCGGTTTTATAATAATAATAATTTACAAATCTTTTCCTTCAGCCCGTACTTCCATGCTTTTCACGTACCACGTCTGGAAATATGTTGTTAAAATATTTTAGTACGCTTTCAACGCGCTTATTAGCCTTTGCAACCGTTCTTTCTTCTTTCTCTCTCTCTCTCTCTTTCGTTTGTATCGTTTGATTTTCGTTAGCGACAAAACCAGATTTATTACACGCTTTACTACACAAGTAGAAAATTATATTGTCTTTAGGTTTTTTTGTTCTCTATATTTGCGTCTCATGAAGAAAACGTTTTTATATATTTTTCTTCAACATTTTTTATTCACTACACATTTTTTATTCATCCCCCCATCAGTCATGGCGCAAATGTGATTTTCTCGTTCGGCGAGAAAACGCTACGTCTTCTCGTATATACATTATGTATTGAATGCTATATATATGTACTGTAAGTCGCAGGCCATATGCAAGCTTCGTCGCAATGCATATTTACTCGCGGAACTCGTGCCTCCTCTCTTGATCCATCCGCGCTTATCAATCTTCAGAAGGAGAGGAGGACTTTTCGCGAAAGTAAAAAATAAATATTTCGTCGGCAGAGCTCGCGTCATCGTCGTAGACGCGATTGAATCGTCCTGCGTCTGACGACGACGACGACGTCGCGACGCGTCGTTTCCTGAATCGAAAGCGCGGCGTTATTTCTCACGGGAATTCACCGACGATAGTGTCGTGACCGGAAGAATAAATTCGGAAAGCCGGGAAGAGAAGCGACGTTGATGAGACGAAAAAATTAAATCCAATTAAAATCCACCGAAATTAAACGATGAAAAATGAGAATCGTGCGAGGAGGCGATCTCGCTTGTCTCTCTTTTTTTTAGATTTTTTTTGTTTTACGTATGCAACTAAGCAAAACTCACAATCGATCAAAAGTGTTCTGTTACACGCATAAGCATAAAAATCACGGTCCTATTTGTAACGATTTCTTGTTTCCTTGATGAACCTGACAGGAAACGCTTACCTCTCGACGCTCTTTCGCATTTAGCGGAAATTGAGCCCGTCGTATCTCTTAATCGCATCTGGCATCGCGACGCTCGTTAAGACGCGACTTGGCTCTTCCCCCGCGCGATCCGCGATGATCCGATTGCGTGTGCCAACGCACAAGTTATAACGCAGTTAAGTTTGTCGTCGTCGTCGTCGTCGTCGTCGTCGAGTCCCGGGATTTCATTTCCATAATGTTTCGACTGAATTTAAGGACTTCTAGGAGAACAACCCTCCCGCAGAAGGGTCCTCGTTAGTTCAAGGTTCCGACGTTCTCTTGCCTCGCGCACGTCCACCCTCTTCTCTGTCCTTCCCTTCCTGGCCGTCATATCGACTTTGCGCGAACAAAGCAGCCAGCTTTGAACCACCTGCATATATTCATGAAGTTTGCACGCTTCGATAATTACAGAATGAGTCGAGTACTCTCTCTCCCTTTCTCTCTCTCTTTCTCTCTCTTTCTTTTTCTCTTTCAACGTCGCGGATGAGGCACTCGATCAAGACGTTCTCTAATTATCCGTTTCAAGCGGTTTTCTAAAGATGCTTGATGAGCACGGCATTTTTGCCAGCCGCCGGCTGACATCGACGATTCCGTGTTATTCACACAAACGTGACCGTGTGTAGTATACACACAGCACAGTGCATACGTGTGAAATGAAAGAATTCGATCGTAACAAAAATCATTTTTTATCATAGACATTATTTAATAAAAGGTAGATTTTTGAAATACATCCCAGATGTTTTTGCAGTTTTACATATTCAAGTCGGTATACTATCACACCCTAGTGTGTTTACAGACTACGAATTATTGATACACTTTATCTGTAACTAAACTCAACTCCATTCCAAAGGCGACAAACGTTCCGACGGTGGTGGAAAGGGTTAAACTAATATACGACACGTCAGCACACGCATACGTCGAGCTGGGAAGGAGATTTCAGGGTTAACGAGGGTTCCTTTGCGCGCCAGTATCGTCGTATCGATGAATGGTCAGAGACAAGAGCTCGTTAGTCTCGTTAGAGTTACGGTGCTCGCAAACAGGCGCGAGCCAGAAGAGAGAGAGAGAGAGAAAGACAGAAAGAGAGAGAAAGAGAGAGAGAAGAGGGGGAGGGTAGTTCAAGTGAGTGCACGCCAACCCCTGTAATTTATTGTGGTCGAGGTGGCGTGTAATAACGATGATATCAGGGTAACTTCTGGCTTGATTAAAGCGAAGCTTATCGTCCGGGACCGATATGTCGTTCCTGCTGGAATTTTCCTACCTTCGTCGACGAAAGTTTCGGCAGAAAATTCGCGCGGGACTTCATCGTCGGGACTGGGTCATCAAGTGAATCCTAATCCGCTTATCTGACAGGCGGCACAATATCTGTGTACTCGGAATATTTAATTGACGTTGAACACCAGAGAGACGTATACTTGAACAAGTATTTGTGTATTATGAAATTATAATTAAGATAATTCGTCTTGAGAGAACTTTTGCGAGAGTTTATTAAAAATACATTTACAAATATGTATCGAAACACTTTCTTCAACACACAGAAGTAATTTAGGAGCGATGCTGCAAAGCGCAGCTCGAAATGAGCGTGAAATATGTTGCCTCCCGCTCTCCCGGGTGCGTAAATCGAAATGCCAGAAACGCACGGAATATCAAGGAAAGTTTCGACGTAACACATTGGCTATTAATCATCGTGACCCTGTTACGAGGGTGTTCACTTGCATTTCCCTTCCAGCAAAATGGAAATGCTGTAATACGTGTAAGAGCATTCAGAACGTCATCCTCGTGCGGAATTCCGAAGTAGCCCAAAAACGAGTTTTATATGCAACGAAGTGCAGCTGCTTAAAAGTGCGTTTCACGTATAAATAAATAAATAAATAAATAAAATTGTTTGAAAAACATCGTAGAAATTATACACGTGCATGTATTTCGTAATTAAATTTCTATTTCCGCAACTATTGCTGCTTGCAAGAAAAGAAATTTCTCTTCTTCTCTCTTTTTCTTTTTTTTTTTTTTTTTAATCTGCTAAATGTCTAAAGGGAGCAGTGAGTTCGAATCTTTCGGTTTAATTTAGTAAATGTGTGTAATATTTAATATTAAACTTACGCACCGTAGAACACACTGATATATTTTTTTTACTTATTTATTTATTATTTATTCAATTTTTGATAGATATGTTTTTAATTACTTTTCTAGCCACAAAAATCATGTGTGTAAAATTTGTAAAACAACAAACAAAAAAAAGAGAAAGAGAGGATAGCATTCCACTACTAACAATGAGATAATTAAATTTTTTAGACATTCGGATGCACTTGCTTCGTATAACGTTTATTTTTACAAAACCATCACCGACTGCGGGATGATATTTTCTCTTCTTTTTTCTTCCAGTTTTTATATCAATTTAACAGACGCCTGGGAACTTCCGACGCCTGGCCGGACGATACTACGGCGTTAATTACTGCGCGCAGCGGTCCGAGAACGAAATCCACGATTCGACGAAAATTCACAACGTTTAACTTAATGGCTCTTAGAAGCGTGTAAACGACAGTGACACCGCGCGCAACGTCGAGCGCGATTAATTCGACGCCGGTCATGCGCGCGTAATTAGTGGCGCCCGCGTGTCACAACACTAATGTGAAACAAAAACGTCGTCGTAAAATTTGTGTCAACCTGATGTGTAACCTTCGACGATCGCAGTCGCTTTTATCGAGACTCGTCAACGTCTCTCGTTGATCAATATGTATGAGATACGTACAGGACGCGTCCTTGACGTCTCCCTATCTTAACTTTACCGTGATGGTTCCTTGATGAACTGAATTCGAAACCAATTTCTTTTTAATTAAAAAACAACAAAGTATTAAGCTCGCTGATAAAAGAAGTTAGAAATCTTAACATAATAATTTAAAAAAAAAAAATCAATAAGTAAATTTTACAGAAAAAAGTTACGTGCCAGCAAAAGTTAGAGAAAAAGGTAAATAAAATATGAAACTATAAGTTGTCAATTTCTTGATTGAATACATCATAGTTTTTATAAAACAGATGTGATTTTTCTCTTTTTGTCCCCATTCCAAGCTGGAATTTTTTCCGCGTTGATAATCTCGCAATAAAATCTAAGTTTATGCGACACATTTACAAATGTATGTATGTGTCTGCGCATACTAGCATGAAGCAATTTTTCAGTCCGAATTGCTTCCGTAATAAAGAGGAAATAACTTAAGCGCCGGATGATCTACGGCTTGTACGCTAATCGTGAATATGCAAATGTCAACCTTTATCTAGCGCACACTTACACGTCTGGTACACATGTACGACTTAACGTAGGTACATTGATTAGGCGGGTATCAGACGCGATGTAACTCGAGATTTCTCGTCGGATCTTGATTGCGCATCAACGATTTTGCGCATACACAGCGGCGCACGCGATCGCAACAAGACTATTAATGTAAAAACTTTATTTTCTTCCACGTGACGTAACATGAAGTACTTTACCACTAGTTCTTATCTCAAACGTTTCTCGCGAACCACCACTTTCGTAAACGAGACGCCGCGGTGAAGCCGCGGAAAATTTATATCTTGTTTCACGCGCATCGTGAAAAATTCTTAACTTTTATACGATCTCACTCAGACTTAAATTCTTCGAAATTGCCGAACCTTCAGAATCTTCGATTTAATAACCTCGACGAAGAACATTGAGGCAAAGAGAAGTTGCTATATATTGAGTTTGTGAAACTTCGGATCTTTTGCAAAAGTCTCTCGGCGCGGCGGATAGTAAATTCTCGCGCCGCTATCAATGATAGAGTCGAAATCAAATTTCGACGTTCGAAAGAGGTATCATCGAAAAAAAAGAAATCGGCGACTCCGTGATTCGTCACGTTTCCGTGTTTCTTTCTCGCGCGAGATTTCGCTTCCGGGCGAGAAGTCGTCGGCCGGGCTTTTCCTGCGGGACGCACGTGCGACGGATTAAAAGCGGACGGAAATTATGGCGGTGGCAGTGCCGCTGGGATCCCCATCCCGGACATCCCACAGGACCCCACATCGCCGGAAATAAAGGTGCCAAGCTACTTGGCTGAAGGGAATGGTTAAATTCACTGACACTGCAATGCGGCGGGCCAGAGTTCAGCCCCTCGATATGCGCGAGTTCCGCATGGACCGACACCCTTATCTTTCGATTCGAGAGGGAAACGGAGCGATGATAACATTTGCCTCGTCTCTTTTTTTTTTTTTTTTTTTTTTTTTTTTGTAAAAGTTAAATTCACAGAAAAGGAAGTCAAAAGACGGCGAAAGCTTCGTAGGACGATAACGATTCTAAGAGCTAAATGTTCCACGTGTTTCGAAAAATTTCACAAAATCTTTTCGAGCGATAAAGTTTCAGAATTTCCCTAAGTTTGAGAATCTAGAACTTCCAACGCGCATAATTTCGAACAAAGCAAGTATCAACTTCGCGAATGTACGGAATATTCATGTCAACAGAATCTCTTCTTCGCATGTATTGCGGCTGCTGCAATACATTTCGCATGCAAATACAACGTATTTGCGCAACTGCATCGTGGGGTGTGCGCATACATAATTAACAAGTAGGTTTTTCTGCTTGTACTGTCTGAAACGGGCAACACAATGAACGCTGTACTTACCACATCTTAATTATTTAATTTCTTAATAATAGATATTGCAAAAAACACGCTTGCATAATAGCTCGCGACGTCTCAATTTTATTTTTAGAAAATAGTTTTTGTAAAAGATTCACGTCACAGTAGCAATTTATTTCCCTTATTTAATTCTCAAGCATCGTCCTGGCTTTTGTTGCCAAAAGCCAGAAGGGCTGAACAGGCCGAAAGTAATGGCGCTGACTGTACGTTTACGATGTGATTTAAAGTTCCTCTCGATCGAAACACGTTCTTCCGTTCTGGTTACGACGAGCAACTATCCCTCAGCCCAGGGGAGCTATGCCGGCGATTCACCAGAACATTCCTTATAACGGAGGGGTCTTTCGGAAAGAGGGCGGATTGTTACCAAATGCTATTTTACGATGTAACGACGATCGTGGATGCTAACTGATCCTTACTCCCGATTAAAGTCAGGCAGACACAACAATATACTGTATGAAATTGTTCATAAACTTTATTTATACTTGTGTTTAATTTAATTAAATTTTCGTACTTATAAACATTAATTTTACAAAACATCTGTGTTTGATTACACTGATTTTATAATAATTCGTAAATGAAATTTACGGAAGAGAAAAATTACATAAAATTTTTGATGTTAAAAAAAAAAAACACTTATTTCATTGAAATCATATTTCCTTTTCCTTCAAATATTTCTTTCTTAACCAAACGTATTTAAAGTCGATAAGCAAAGACCCAGACAAAATTGCGACAGTACATCGAGAATACTTTTGATCTAAAAATAAGCCAGAGAATCTAATCGGCTTTTAGCGCACGCATGTTCCGAATACGCGAGTGTCCTCATTTTTGACATCTCTCATCGCGACGAGGCCATCTCCTCTCGTTCCCGGGGGATGATTCCCCGACGATGACGACACACGTCAGACGACTTTTGCGGGAGCGACATTGCGAAAAATTTCGCTCCGAAGATAGTACGTGGGGAGCATGAGTCACCGCGCGCTACGACGACGAATATAAAACGCTTTAATTAGAAACGCCGTTTAATTTTTGTCAGCTCGCGGGAGCGACGAGCTGCGAAGTGGTGGTAGTCCCTAATTTAGATTCCGCCTCGCCTCTGTCATAAAGTGACCTGGAAAGAGGGAAAGGACGAGGAGGAGAGATAGCAGGACACCGACGATGATAGACACGTGGGAGACGCGATAAACCGGGAACAAAAACAACCGACGGTAATTAGCGAAATGAGTTGCGCCGGGCGCAATGTTGCGTATTTGTTTTAGCAACGAAATATACATATTGACGCGCTGAGAGCAATACAGCGTTATTAAACGTTCGCGCGTTAGCCGGGATCGGGTGACGCGCGTGTTTATTCTTCTGACGTTTCGTCCAAAAGTCTGTCTTAAAATATGTGTCCGGGATTAATCGTTTCCATCTGCGGGCTTGACTTTTTTAGAACGTGTTTTTTCTTTCATTTCCAAACGAACTTCAAGTCGGTAAAAAAATACTCCTGGAGCGCGGAAGTATATCGCGCGTGTAGAACAGAGACTTCGCGGAGGAGCTGCGAGAAAAGTTTACGAGAGTATCACTCGAATGATACACACGCCGACGTTATAATTTCGCGTCAGCTTCGTTCGCTCTATGTGCTGATTGCAACAAAACAAACTTGTTAATTAAAAACAACGTCGTCCAGAATACGAAAGCAAAGTATGCACACGGAAAATTCCGCGAGAAATTTTTTTTAATCGGAACAGCTTCAATGCCGCGCGGCTTCTGCATTCGAAGACAAAAGAGCGCTCCGGATAATTGCGACCGCGAGTCCTTCGGTCCCGCGAAGTTGCTACTAATAGTACTCGTTAAAAAGCATTCAGGTACGGTAAGAGCTAAGTCCGAAGTTGAGTTCACTTCGGCAGCAGCTCGGTTCGGCGGCATAAGAGTCCGTAAACTTTGACCGAAGTTTTCGAAGATGCTTCAAGGTGAATTAGTTAGCGCGAATTTATAATGAGAATTATACACGGAAACAGTATCCGCCGCGAGCGAGAAGAGAAGTTCTTTTCGGACAAGTATTAAGACGATTGTTCGTTCATTTGTGTCGGACACAAAGTGCGAGTCGCGACACTCGCGGCACGCATCACTTCGCGCGAACTTTCCTCAACGACCAACATCTTTTTCGCGCCGTGAGCGATGCTTTCTTTTTTTTTTTTGACACGAGAAAACGCCAGCTGCTTGATATTCCTTGTCGCTGAAAAAAAAAATATTTAAAAGAATCGACGATTTTTCCTTATCTCGGGACTAATTTTAACATCGCAAGCGACAAAATAAACGTTTACATTCTCATGCTGATAATTTCGAACAATCAATAACTCAATGAGAATCCATTTGTGAAAGAGAATCTCAATTACGATAAAAGTGTCGAGATACGATTATGGGGGGTGTGGTGGACGATGATGACGAAAATCGACCTAGATATCGCCGGTCGAATTTGTTCAATGTTTCCCCTCCCCCCCGACTAGATGCGTGGTGAAAAGTAGCGAGGGAGAAACGATGCGTGTGCGCGCAAGAGTGCGGCTTGTAACGCGACAACCTAAATCCTATTGGATCTATAGTCGTGGATTAAACTAAGGGAGAGATATACGCGACGCACGCGCGTGGGCCTCAAAATGTGGGCGACGAAATAATTACCTGGCTGTTACTTGCCGCGCAAAATGATCAATAGCGATTGCCGCGCGAGGCGGGTCAACAATAAATAACGCTCGGGACGAATAAACGGATAACAGCTTCGTATTTATGCTTTTGCTTTAAAAAATCAGCATTTTCGGATATTTGTTAAAATTATTCTATAGCTATGTGACGGTGCTACGTATCGCCTGTATTACTTTTTAGTATTTAAAATCTGTACCACATAGACTGCAGAATTTTCCGATAATTTTCTCTCCAACGCGCGTGTTCATATTACGTGGTTTCGAACGGAAAAAAATGTATCCGCGATGAAAATAAAATTTTAAAAGAAAAAACATTGTTAAAAAATAAAATTGCACAGATAAGTTGGATATCGGGGGGGATGCTGTGTATCAGTGCTGTAGATATGTTAACTCTTAAGAAATTGATGTCGAGAAAAACGATGAGAGTGCGCGATAGCAGATCGCAATCTCGGTAATTCTAAAATACGCTTTAAAGCTTATATTTCGATCGCGCAATTCCTATCTATTTTTTTTTTTTTTTACCGCTCAATTTATCGAGCGACGAAGTGGAATATAAAACGCGTTGTCAATCGGAAACGCGAATCCCCGAGACTTCGGACGTAAATCCCGAAGGTTCTTGTGATCGCGAAATTTACATTTTCATCATCTCGGGATTCCGCGTTTTTATTATTCCCGTCGTCGTCGCGATATGGTCCCGACGGTATTCAACGACTGCATCGCGTACGCGTTTCCAGCGCGATGTAATTCGAAAACAAAGAGAGAGAGAGATAGAGAGAGAGGTCGCATCACGCGAATCGCGCGCCAACGGCGACGTGATGTGCGGAATAATATTTTGCGTTTCTTTGCCGAGAAACGCGACATAATTTTCCCGTCGCAAACGCGCGCAAAAATTGCCTTCCGCGCGTCAAATAATAGACGGATTTTTCATCCATTACACGTGTATATCCGCGATACATCCGCTCGTTTGCGAGCTTAAAAATAATTTTTTTTTGTTCAATTCGTAGTATGTTTTTAAAGGTAGACTGTTTTCATATTTTCATATTTGTTTTTCTTATGCAAAGGTGCACAACTATGTGTTATCCTCCGTTTATACGGTTTTGAATATCGTGTGTAGACGAGTGAAACACAAAAGTGAGAACGTAGTTAATAGTCAAACATAACTGATTCTTTTAGTGATCGAACGAATCGAGTATTGCTGCGATAAATCCGTTATATATTTGCCTCGATTTTGGCAAATAGAACGTCTGAATAAAAGCAGTTAAATGTGGTATGCAATTAAACGGTGTAATTTACACAAGTAATAATGTCACGATAGTATCAGAATTACGACAGAATCGCAATAGTATCGCTTTCATCTTAACAAATCGAATAACGTGTGAAATAAACATAGCATGAATAAATTAGACTTTTTTTTTTTTTTATAACCGCAACAACGGAGAACTGATTTCTTCTTTAAAAAAAAAAACATACAAATTCGAACGAATCGAAATTTTCCCAAATAACTCGATGTTAATTGTCAATTTTATCACAATTCTTTAATTTGTTTTTGTCGTTTGCTTCGCGTGTGGGAAAAAAATATTGCTTAATCGAAATCTGACAGAATAATCGCGAGCGGGAAAAAAAAATAACTCAATAAAAACTTGAAGAGACGTTTCAAACTCGCATTGACTCGGTTCGAAATATGATGATCTCACGTATAGTTTCATCCGCGTGCCAATTTCAACTTTTATCGTTCCCGGAGCTGCTTATATTCCTCGCTTTATGTCGTCGTATCCATAACGAATAACTTCTAGGTATAGTTGTGTTCTCGTTCGCGGAGCAACTCGCACACGCGAGGCACACGTTGAATTTCTCACGAGGCCCGAGGCCGGAAATTTCAGTCGAAATCTCTCGGCAGACTTTCACGAGATGCGTGGATAAAAGCCGGCGAACCGATCCGCACAAGGGAGGTTGAAGAGAGTGCGCGCGCGCGCGAGAAAGAACGTAGAGAACTACTACCCCAGGGGGGGTAGTGCACTTTTCCTTCGTTTTACGGTCTTTCAGCGGAAACAAGGTCCAAACGTGATCTCGGAAATCACATCTACACATTTTGTATCGCGCGCGTGAATTTTGCACGCTAGAAAATCCTCACAGGTGTTGAAAAAGCGTAGACATGAAAGCGAGAGCTTCAATTTCTCTTCAAAGTCATATATGTGGATTCTTGGTTCTTTTGTTACAGTTCAGGATAACGTAGAGAGTATTTTCACGTCAAAATTAAAAAAAAATAAACTGACGTCACGTTAAATATAATTTCTAAATGGCGATAAAAATATTTATAGTTTTACTTTAATACGGATTACAAGTAGATAAATTGTGTACACGAAGAGATTCAGACACGAATTTTTTCCAATTTCGTTTTTGCGTCCAAAACGCGCGCGCGGATAGATTTAAATTCTCAAATATAACTTGTATTTATAGACATTGTTGTTGCATCGAACTCGCGCAAAACGAGATTACGATTCGAAAATTGTTACAAATTGTCAGAAATATAAAAAACGTAAAAGAAATTAAATGTGGAATAGAATGTACGAGTGGGTGTATATAGAGTGTATAAAAAAAAAAAAAAAAAAACAGATCAAAATGCAATGCAAAGTGATACCTAACGATTCATGTCGCGGCAATGTTCTGAAAAATTCATAGGGGACCGACCCTTGCGTGATTGCAACACAGAATAGAGGATATTGCGCGGAAAAGAAGAACGTGAGGAAAGAGGAGAAGAGGGAAGAATTATTGTCGTCGTATAATAGAATAACCAGATTTGCGGTGAATTCTAAGAGCACCTTAAACGCCGACGAACACGATTGCAAAAAAAAAAAAAACCCATCGGACAACCACTACGAAGGAAGGAAAAACTTTTCACATCGCGCCTTCATAAATGACGCTTCGTTAAAGCGAAAGAAGGGTGCGAATTCTTCCTCACAAACTCACCCTCTTTTGCCATGTTTTCAGAGCAACCCCACGCATTTATCAACCGTTGCCGGGATATATATCGTTGCCTCCCGTAAAATTTGTGACGATGCAAATTGTGTCGATACACGAGATAGGATCGTCAAGTCGCAGATGACTGGTTGCCTCCAAAAAAATATAAAATAATATTCCAAAGGATTTTTTTTATATTCCTATTAATTCTTTGCAAAAAAGAAAGAGAGAGAGAGAGAGAGAAAGTGTGTGGGTGTGAGTGTGTGTTTATATTAGAGACATTAAAGATATTTAGACAAAGAAAATATTTAGACAAACAATTTTTTCTTAAAAAGTGGAGTGTTTGTTAAAACAGTAAAATCTTACTCATGAAACCACTAACTCATGAAATTAAGATTGAAAACTTTTGAACGTAAAGCGATCAAAAGCAAATAAGAAAAAAAAATACGATCAATAAAACTACGTAACTCCGTCGACACACAAACACTTGTTTTTTTAAAGCACGGTAAAGCTCTCAGGGAAAAGAGACCATATATCAGTACTTTGGAAACTGGAGCATTTCTGATGTTATTCTGTGGTCTCAAGATAGAGAAACACGAGCGTTCCATATTTGAACACGTGACATTTCTCTAAACTTTGACTAAAAGCATGGTACGACGTTTAATAAATCATGGTTACTTACTTTTTTTTTTTCAACTATTTAAATATGATGACGATATATTTTAACACGTTCACGTAAATTGAGAAAAATTTGTGTATTAATGTATAAACGCACAAAAATACTCAAGTAATAATAACAAAAATGTATTTCATAAAAAAGACCATTAGTCTGTTTTCAACATCATAAAAGCATTTTAATAGCTAAATTTTAATTTTTTGACATATAATAAAATAGATTGTTCGAATTAAGAATTCAAATAAGATATATGGTTAGTTTTTTATTAACTTTGCTCTCTCTTTCTCTCTCTCTTCTTAATAAGAGAAATATGCACGTATCGCTTCGCGTGCAACTGCACTTTGTCGATATTCCACGCTCGCATGCGTCACGATAAACGTAACACTATAAAATTTAGTGGATCTGTGCGGGCTTTCAGCGAAATCAAAAATGGTCAAGGGAGCTTTCAAGCTCGACACGCTCGCGGTAGAGTCTCGTGATGCGCTTTGCGTTCTCGCGCGTTATTAAATTCGGATTGAAATGCGCTTATGCAAATCACGTTTCCCATCGAGATCGCTACAGAAACAAAGCTCCGATCCCGGTGACCGAGTTCATTACAAGCCACTTTCTTCTTTACAGCAATCGGGAGCGCAAAGAAAAAAAACGAAATGACATAATGGAACAATGATGAAAAGAAACGTCGCGAAAGCACTCTTCTTGTTGATTGTATTTAATGTGCTCGTGCTTAACGGGATTTATTTATCTCGTTTCTCCGCGCGAGAGCAAATATTGGACGCAGCGTGCGAGGTCTTCTCGCATGTGAGAAAAGATTAGTTTACATTCAGTTGGGACAGCCGCGCTATTGGCATTATCGTTTCTGAGATTATTTATAGAAGCCGTGTGATCGATGCGTCCTATTTAAACCTACTAGATGGCAGAAAGAGCACAAGATCTCTCTCTCTCTCTCTTCTTTTAACACAACAACTTGTCTTTCAACTATAAGAACAAGAGACTTTATCGGATCTTAATCAAATTCGGTAAAGCGCTACAATCTGGACGTATCTATACAAAGTCAAATCCCAATTTAACTCGTCCAAATGTCAATAAAGCAATTTTCGAAATCATTTCCAATAAATACTTAATCATCCCCCGTATCTTCACGTCTCTCTCTCGGAAATATTCACAGCGTGATTTTCTCTTTAGGAGAGAATTTTGCTTACGATATTTGAATTTAATTAATGAGAGGCGGGAAATCCGTCGAAATCCGAGGTGAACCCGCATGACTTCACAAACGCTTTCAGTACGTTTTCTTCTTCCGCGCGTTTAATTGAATTTGCGAGCAAAAGGTTCAGCAAAAAAAAAAAAAAAAACAACACGTTTAAATTTGTGGCATCCTTTCTCGCAAAGTTTTTTTCTTTTGAAAGAGAATCAACCGTTTCGCCGACATGAAAATAAATCTCCCAATGAGAAAATCGTCAAGAGAGTGTGTCTTTAATTGCTTCCGCCATCGATAGAATCGCGAGCAGTGTGTCCAAATCGCGGGATTTTATCGCGACGAAGAACAACAACGTGGAAATCGAGTCGCTATCGAACCTATCGTTCGCAAAGTTTTAAGCTTCTTTCGGAATAACTAAAGCTGCTCAAAATTTAATTTGCATCCCGCCCATTCGATAATCTCTTGCGTCATCCCCTTGGACTCTCTCTCTCTCTCTTTTCTCTCTTCTCTGTCTACCTCAATCCTCCCTGCTCGATCAGTCATGCCGCTTTGTCTCTCTTTTTCCCGTTTTTTCCTCTCCTTCGGCCTCCTTCTCTCTTGGGCCGCATCAATCCACCGTCGCGGGCAAAGAGCCAATCGTTTGCGGTGCAATTTCGTGCGGATCGACGCAGAGCCAAGAGCTACGTCGATGAGAAAAAAAAAATATTTCGTCTGACGGAAGAAGAAAGAGTAAAGAAAGAAAAAGAATTACACAGAAGGAGATAAGTCTAGACAACGAGAAAGAGACTTTTCGAAGATAGTTGTATGAAGAAGAGGAGAAAAGAGAGAGAGAGAGAGAGAGAGAGAGAGAGAGAGAGAGAATCTTTTGTGGGAAAAATATTTAATCGCAGAGACAGACGGCAACTGGATATAAATGGTGTTAGCGAAAGCGTTAATCTTTTTCACGTGAACGACGAGACAGAACAACGTGTGCGCAGGACACGAGATACGAGGGTACGTGTTATATACCGGCGGTGATCCCTCGTGTTTCCTTTTGCGCGGACAAGGAGAAAAATAAAAAAATAAAAAAATAAAAAAAAACGAACGACAGCAAAATATAAAACATTCGAAGACAATGGCCGGACCGGTACGAGGTGTACCCCTTTTTTTCTAACGCGTTGCTTTCAGTAATTTAATTCAAACCCGTCCAGGATATGGGCGCTAGGACCCTCGTATTGGAACTACATATCGTCCATTCATTCACGCCTCGCTACAACTCCGCGCAACAATAACGCAGTCGAGACACCGCGCGCGATCTTTTTTTTTTCTTTTAAAAGAATGCCCCATCGCAGACATTTCCATCCGTTGCATTGTGCGCTACCCGCGGAGGAATTTTAATTCGCCATCCGCCACACTTTTTTTTTCCAATTCTGTTTCGTATCGGTCTAGTCGCGAGTGCGGCATCTCATACTCTCTATATAGCACACTTGCTTGTTACATTGCAATTGCATCACGAGCTTGTTTTTTTTTTTTTTTTTTTTTTTTTTCCTAATTATTTCGATCTGATTGATATACTTTTGTTAACGATGACTGAGATCGATAAAGCAATTGATATTAATGGCACTGTACTTAAGCGTGATGAATTGCTCCTCGTAAGGGGCGGCAATTCGCATGAGTGCGGATTCGAGTTCTGTTGGATCTTGGATTATCCGGCGCGTGAAATGGTCCGAAAATAAATTTGAGATAATCCCGCCAATATCCCGCCGTTAATTTTCTTCTCGAGCATTCCGATTGCCGGCGGCTTAATCCGATACATTGTAATACGGAACTTGGTGCGTTAATCGAAATAAATAAACGATATTGCGTCAACGTGCGATATGCAGTAGACGTTCGTTTTACGGGACAAATCCGATTATTATTCTGCTTGCGTCTGAATAAACCGTAAATGCTTTTAATATAAATAAATTTTTAAGCGCGTTTTTTTGGTTGTTTTCTAAAAAAATTCAGTTATTTCATACATCAGTGTGCTCGCGCGTAAAATAAGAATAACAATAACATATAACGCTCCGGTACAATAGATAATATGACGCGAAGAAAGCGGAGTGAATCGATTTCGAGCAGGCTGTAACAGAATTTACATCTCGCCGATATCACGCTTATGGCTAATTTAACCAGTCGTAGCCATTCGCGCCAGGTGTTCACTGGTAGTCGATAAATATAGTTTCACCACCACCACCGCTACCCTCTCTTCTAGACGAAACAAAATCAGCGTCGTCGTTCGTTCGCCGAAAGGACTCGTAAAAGCAAGAAAACTTTCTTTCGGCTCGTATTTTTCGACGTGAAAAAAAAAAAAAGTTCGCCAGCTGTATATCGGGGACTGTAATTTCATTACAACCCCCGTCGGTCTGGCCGGTAGCGCACCCGACGATGAGGTGAAATTCGAATTTCCATACCCGAGTGGTGGTTACGCGCGGTAAAGCCTTTAGTGGCCAAATTCTCTTTCTCTCTTTCACTCTCTCTCTATCCATTTTTCTCCCTTTTCTCCTTCACTCTTCCTCTTCTTCTCTTCATTTCTTTCTCTCTCTCTCTCTCTCTCTCTTCGCTAACAGGCGAATACACACACCGCTATCAATTAATTTGCGCTAACGAATCAAAAGCTGAAAGGTTTGTCAGAATTCTTCGAATAGAAGATATCACTGAATTTCTTATGTATTGTTTTATATTAAACGAACGTGAATTTATATAAAATATTTACATAAAATGTTAAAAATTGTTTGTTTGTGTTCATGTTATTAGAGATAAAAATACACTTATTATTTTTTATATTAAAAGTCAATTATTATTATGTAAAAAATATTTAAATAATTAGTTCACTTGATTGATGAGTATTGACAGATTGATATTAACCTCAGACCCTTACTCGGAATCATTGAAGAGCGATAATTCCGAGTAAGCTGTCAAACTTCGTGTCATTCACGGTTGATACAATAGAGGAAGAGAGAGAGAGAGAGAGAGAGAGAGAGAGAGAGACTCGGGACTTCGACGAATTTTCCAAAGTCAGGACATCCTCTCTGCTTTTGGCGGGTGCAATCAAGGGGTAGTCTGGCGCGAGAAGCTGCAAGGGGACTGGAAACATATGCGGCCAAGTAACTAAAAGGGTTCGATTGAGCACCTCTGTCAGTGGCGGGGCAATGGTGGTTGTCATGGAAACCTTCGGAGCTCTCGCCCGCAGCCAACCCCCGGATCTACAGGGTGTCCAGATCGATGCGAGAAAACGCAACAATCGAAGCCGAGGACTGATCGACCGATTTGACGGCCAAGAGAATCTCGCGCCAGTCGCTCAAATCGATCGTCACGTCGAGCATTTCTCTCCATTTCCTCGCTAGAAAAAAAAATCTATTCCATCTTTTTTTTCTTCGCAGAATTGCGTGAACTCATCCTGGAAGTGTCTGTCGCGTAGCTCGTACGTTGCGACGAAACGCCGGGAAGACGTATAGTCGGCGTGAGGAAGGAAACGGCAACATCTGCGGCACGGCGGCTCAATATTTCATGTTTGCGCGAACATTTTCACGTTTTTATAATAAAACAAGAAGTATTAATACTTGATTTTTTTTCTTTGTTTCGTGAAGTTCTTCTGAATTTTAACTTTGAATCGTCGGGACTTTTCCTTTTTTTTACATACTAATACTATTTGTGTTTTCCGTACAAAATTGATGGATACTTAAATGGAACGTTATTCCATTGGGACCGCAAAATAAATGACTTCCTTTCCCTCCTTTCTCATTCTCCGACTATCGACACATGATTTCCTCTTAAAGCGCAGATTTCATCTGTCAACTATCTTCGTCCTCCTTCTGTGTGTGTCTCTTCTCCGAGGCACACTGTCAAGCAAAAGCGTCACTGTGAGTTTATCGAACGACCGCTCCGGTCCGGCGGGAGGTGACGTTTATCTTTCCAAGAGGGTGCACTCCCCCTTAAGGCCGCGAATGCGGACGCTGAATATACAGTTGTGCGAAACGTGATTTATTCCTCGGTAAATAAAAGGGGTTGCGTTCATTCTTGAATTTTTGGTCGGCACAAATTGCTATTCAAAGAATTCGATCCGACCGTCGGTCCGTGACGATCGCTTTTGAAGAAATCGAGAGAAGAAAACGCGTTCTCGGTCGAAAACATGTTAGTTAGTTTTTTATTTCTGCATTTTTCTGCGATTGGATCACTTTCTTAGATCAGAATAAATTTTACATTCGAAGCGAGCGATGTGCGTATATATACCGTTTGAAGAAATTTCTTCGGACGCAAAAAGTATAAAACCAACGCGGCCAGACTTGAGTTCTGAAACGTCGCAAGAACGAGCATCTATAGAAGATCGATCGATTGGTCGATGCCACGACAAGGGCATCTGATTAATGAGCGCTTCTCTCGAGAGCAGCTAACGATCCAGAGAGAATGAAAAGGGTCGACTTCTTTCTTGATTGCGAATGCAATTTTCGCACAGCACATTGTTCGCGATTCGATTACAGTGTAACCATCATCGCGACAAAATTTTTCGACGTTGCGACATTGATGCATCGTAAAACTCGAAAGAAATAGCGAACTTGTTTTTGTATTATCTCGATTTTAAATTTCCACTTACGCACACACTCCTTCTAATCAAAAAAATTAAAAACTTTTACGTACTCTCTTATCTTGCGAAGATTTTTCGCAACGTCGAAATTTATCGAATTCGTGAGAACGCATCGCGAAGATACCAACGTACGTTATCGCTCGCGGATCGCGATGGATATTACAGAAATTCACCGGCGGATTTTCAGGCGATTATTTATCGAGAAGATATGAGGAAAATGGGAAAGCTGCGCAAACGCTAACTATCGGTTGTGTGACAAATCATTCGTTAAATTGATTCCTCGGTTCTCGTTTCGTTCCTATTATCGACGCGCGACAAAAAAAAATCCGGGAGAAAAAATCTTGCGCTGCGACAAATCAAAACCGAGTCGGGATTAATTTTTTTTTTTTTTTTTTTTTTTTATCGGCCCTGCAGTTTTCTATGTTTCTATTAGCTGCCGCCTTTACACACATACTCGCTCGCCGTATCGTTAGTACGCTATTGAGACATTAATGATTCAAAAACACAATTACATTTGCTGCGTGACACTCGATTCGAAGTATTTAGATAAAGATTTATTAGAAACAATCGTGAAATATTGACACGTAAAGCGAGACACGTGCGCGTCGAAAAATCTCGCGAATCTCACGTACACGATTTTCGAGGAACGGAGGAGGAGATTCGTTAAATATTTATTGACAGTCACAACACTGTTGCAACCCTTTTGCGACTTTCTCGCGAACGAACACGTGCGACCGTCAAGTGCATCGCGAGCAAAGACAAATGCGCACGTGCGCCGGTTTACGAGTAGGCGAGACGACGAAGACACGTCGAAAAGAAGAATCATCGGTCGAGAGGGCGTCGTTACGTTTTTTTTTTTTTTTAAAAGGGACGCCACTTCGTCGTTTAAACACTTCCTTCTAAACATCGCGCTCTTTCATAGCTTTCTTTGTAGATCTCTTCTCCCCTTTGCGAGCCTGAAAACTGTGACTCGAGAAAAAAAACATACTGTCGTCGACAGTTTGCGCTAACACGCGCAACTTCCGGCGCGCAAATTATAACAAGATTAAAACAAAAAAAGCCTGATGGCAGTTCTAAATCGTTGTAATTTTGCAATAAAACGTTCAGTCTCTACTGAAAATCGCGTATTAAGAATTAAATCGCATCAGGAGTTAAATTATCATAAAATCTCGGAAAGTCTCAATCTGCGTACTACAAAATCGCGTGCGAACAGCGTGAAATGAACTACGGTTCTGTGTGTTACGTGAATGATCGAGTTACGTGATCGCAAGCTAAGATCAAGATTTGTGCACACACCACACAACTCGTGTAGATTTCAAAAAGTGTTTATTCAAAACCTTAATATTTCACACACATTCAATTAGCGCTCGTCGATGTCTGTTGCGTCCATTATATAAAGCTCGGAAATATTAATTATGACAAGAGATAACATTACGCGGCGACGACGTGAGCTCGGAAGTGATTAATAAACGAGGCTAGACGCGTTGCAAGCGATAAGCACGACGATGTAAAATGTTACGATAAAAAAAAATTGCTGCAACGTTGCACGACGTGGGAACGAGCGCAGTCAGGCACGAGAGTTTGCAGTAGCGGACGAAGAAATTACAGAATTTCGGGAAAATAAGAGTCGTTGTTAATTATCGTTTTACTTTTCGAAATATCACGTTGTATTTTTCGCGAATGTTTAAATGAAGAAAACTGAAACTTTGGCGCGTGGCTAGAGAATTTAATTTGCAGACTCTACAACATTTCTCCGTGCAAAAAAGAAATTCAAGTTGCGCGATATTGCACACCCTGTCGCTCGTGCAAGCGCGTTTTTTCAACGACTCGCTTTCGTGTGTAACCTAACCTAAGCGCGATAAGACAAACGTCTCGTGATTACACCGTCGCGACGTCTCAGTGAGCGGCTGCGTCTCTCGCGAGAATTTACCATCTTAACGCACATTACACACATGTGTGAAAAACAAATACGTACATATTAATGAGAGACAGGTTTCCGCACTGTGAGATATCATTTTTTAAACAGTTAAATTGCGTATACATTATCGCGATGATTTAGTGTTCAAGTTGAAGCAGCTTTTGTCTGTCCATATTAACGATGTAAAATATTGGAAATATGAATACCCTTACCGATCTGTCATCTCTGTGCAAATGGATTTGATTTAACGCATCTGGAAAATTGAAACTAAATTACACGCGAACATGCGCGTGCTTTGCGCGATGTCACGTGTAACGTGATCAGAGCGAAGACACGGATGGCTCGTCTCTGGCAGACGGCCCGGGTATTATGCAATTTCACGACTACACGGCACGCGGCATCTCTAATTAATGAGGTCTCATCGATTTTGCTGCTTTTCTTTAGCGAAACTCGGTAATAACGTCAGTGCGTGCGTACGAAATTGCGAAACGATCTTCACATTCTCAATAAATTTCAGTATTTTTTATACACACAATTTTAAAATAAAATTAAATGTGCGCAGATTTTGAAGTTATTTTCATAATTTTTTTTGCATCAACCCTGATCAAAAAAAAATTAATCAAACGCCGTCGCAATTTTTCTTCGCGCGTTATACTCACGTGTCACGTTACTTTTTGCTACTCTTTTAACGAACATGTCGGCTGAGTGGTTAGATAAACACACTCAGGATAGTGGCATAATTAAGTTCGATTCGCATGCGCGGCTGCGCAGATCACGTTACCGTGTTTTGGGATGTTGGTTTTAGCATTACTTCTGTCAATATTGGCGTGCATCCCCCTCTTTAGACGCGTCACGCACATTGCCGGGGATTACGTTTCGATGCGTAAGGAGCGTGAACTCTTCGTCGGATGAAACAGCTGAAACCCAAACGGATTTCTCTTCGGATCGATGTCAACTAACGGATCAAATTCTGTATAAGCTACAAAAATCTATTCTGCAACACACCTCGCGCGCGTCATTTATCTCTTCAAATCTCGTATTGTCTATTTATCAGCTGAATTGTTGTAACATTTTATTCTGTGTGTTACTTGCGTGTCTTTGACAGCGGAAGTGTGATAACGATACGTCGATATATATATATATATATGGAAAGTGGAACGTTCAACGTCACGTTGCGAGTTGCAAGGACGAATCTAATCTAGACGCCGCTTGTTTCCTTCCGCTTCAAAAGCGACATTGCTTCTTTTAGTGTCAAGGTATTGATTTATATACGGCGCATACAAACGACGCGAGATACACAAGGAGCACGACTTCACGTGTCTGTAATTTCCACACGTGGGAGACGTTAATGCGGAAGCTCTTGGAAAAAGTCTTGCGAGTGAAAGCAAACTGTAATTCAACCGCGAACGAACAATTTCAAAAAAAAAAAAAAAAAAGGTAAGGCGACGCAGAAGAAAATAAGATTAAAGGCTCGTCTTTGTGTTGCTTAACAAAACTTCGTCAACTCACGCGCCGCGAAACTCCTCCTCGGTCGCAGCGCGAAGAACGAATTGCCTCGAGAGATTGCGCTCTCACAAACGTGTAGATATTTTTTGGGAGAAGGGGATGGATTCAAAACGTCTTACAGAGAAGTTGCTCTGCGTTGCGAATTCGATGAGAGATAGCGCGATGAAAGTTTATGCGTGAGATTTAATTATGTGTACCTTGCGCGAAATGAAATATTCACAGACGCGGAATTATATTTCTTCCTCGAAGAGGAAGTTTATGACGTATTCATCGCGAGAGAGGAAACATATTCCAGTGATTAACTGTAAAAAAATGGATGATTTGAAGATACGTGAGATGTCACGGAGGCTTGCGAAGTTGCCTCTGCTCGTAAGAATATTTCATCACACAGCCGCATCACACCGGGGAATAAATGAATCTCACTTTGCGCCCTCGTCCGCACAGTAGATAACTTTGTCGGACTTGCGAAGCGAAATTTACCCCTTTCCCCCCCTCCCTCCCCCCCGCAAAAGCTGCTGCGTTTTAGACCTGCTGCGAGTAGATTGTAGTAATCAACGCAAAGCCGGCTACATAATTCGCGCTAACTCGACTATTTAGAGGAACGCTGTTAATGGGATTAAGTGCGCGTGTTTCAGTAGTATGCAACCCTTTTGCATATCTGGAAACGAGCGCTCGCCCGTTTACTTGTTTAGAGAATTGTTTCTAAATCGATGGGTCGTGTTTCTCTCTCTCTCTCTCTCTCTCTGTGACAATATCTAATTATAATACAATCAAAAGATAAAACACACGCGAATCTGCTATAAGATTTCTCAGTAATTTGTAAAAAAATATATATATTTATCGAATAAAAGAACCATTAATACTAAAAAAAATATATTTTTTTAGCATTTAATTATTAAAATTGCTACATCCTTTACAGATTTTTTAAGTTTAAAATATTCATATTTATTATTGCTTGTTTTGCTCGAATATCCACGTATAATTACGAAAGGTCAATGTCGCCGGGAAACAAAAAAAAAGACAAATGGAAAACTCGCAATTTTCATAATGCACAATGGCGGAAGAATTATTACGGGAAGGCACCTCCGAGGTCGAGCTCTATTACCGTTTCTTTGTCGCGCGCGGAAGAAATAGCGAGAAGAGCTCTCATTGTTGCGAGGACCCGCGAATAATTACGTTGAAAGTTCCTGGCGATCGAAATTTTAAGAAAGACGTACGATAATTTCTCTCTCTTCGTCCTTCGGCGACAGCAATTTGAAAAGACCGTGGCTTTTTTGCCATGGAGACTCTGGAGTGCCACTCAAAGGCCGACTCGACAGAGCGAATCCACCCTCCTCAAGTTCGTCGGAGTGGCCTCGAGCTCGTTAGCGCGGCCTAACATATGCATTACACACGCTTATAATTCGTCAGCTTGGCGCCAAAGATACATAACGAATAGGTCAGCAAAATTATTCGAAATCTTTTATCAGACAATTGCCGTGCAATCATCGAATCAAAATCGTTGTTTTATCGATTTTTATTAACTGGTCGTTGTCGCGTTCTGCTTGTGTGGGTGTTTTTTGTTTAAACAAAAGATAGAAAATTTGTTGCATTTAAATACAAATTATCATACATATAATTTTTTTAAATTTTCTACATTTAATCTTTCAGACGACACGAGAAATCGATTGTGTGTGTGTGTGTGTGTGTGTGTCTTCGTCCACAGGTTGTCAGTTTAATCCGACGAAATAAACGCGTCAAACTGTAGAGAGCGCGTATGTGTTGCGTATACAAATGGCATGCGAATGGCGTGATCAATATTACACGTGTTCGTCAAACGTGTGTTCCGGACAGGAGCCGGGTGTTGCGCGAGGGAGGAGGCGCGGCTTATTTTCGTCCAGTTAAATCCGATCGGACGCCTCTGCGCGTCGGACGGTTTCGCGACTTCCCAATTGTGCGAGCTGATCGTGCATTTATGCTATCGATCTCGTCTCAGGATATAGAAGAGGCCCGAGACTTCGGTCCGATTTAGAGCGGCTCCGGACAAACTCTTCGCCCAAACAAATACTCGACGCTTTCGATTCTTTGTAACGAGAGCCTCTCATTTTTGTTCGCCTCGTCAACTCGGTTTTCCTTTGTTACATATAAAAAACCACTCGATCAAAAGGTTCCTTCTGAAGAGCCTGTCGAATTATTAAGTTATACAATAAATGAATGGAATACTGCTTATATATATTGAAATACGTCTTTTGAGGTTGGATATAAAACGCAAGTCTAAGTGTTGTATAATTGTCCTTCGAGAGAACAATAAAATATATTTAAAATACTTGTAAGATTATATTTGGAGAAGAATAAAAAAAAAAAAAAAAACTCCCACTTAAGAGAGATTTATTTGTTACTCCAATTAAGACAGACTTATTTTAGTAATTTTCCAATTATATGTACGTCCGATTCAAAAAGATGGAAAACGCCTCGGTTAATCTTTAAATATTTGTCCTGGAGTTTGCGAGAGAGGATTTCATTCGCGAGAGAATTCTGTATATTTATAGCTCTTAAAATTGCGCACACTGTTAAGTTAATTTAAACCGATCTACATATCCACCTCAATCTTCGCGATCGAGTATACGTATCTCGTTCGCAAACGCGCGCAACGTTTCAGAGACAGCAGAGAGTGAAAAATCGTTTCTCTTAATCTCCGACGGCGGTCAGGGATCTATTACGGCGTTTTATCGCGTCTATCTACATCGTTGCCATTTAAGAGTGCATTTGTGTATATATTCGATATGTCGCGAGTCAAGCTGCTTCGATATTCACGCGGAATGGCTCCTCCGCTCTATATTGTCCGCCGAGAATGATGGCTCGTCGTTTAACATCCGAGACGAGAGAGAGAGAGAGAGAGAGAGAGAGAGAGAGAGAGAGAGACGAAGTAAGATATTTGTCCGCGTTCGCACGAGTGCACGTCACAGTTTCGACAATAACGCATAGCTAGGGGAGATCCTTGTTTTGCGAATAGAAAGAGATAAAGAAAAAGAGAGAGAGAGAGAGAGAGAGAGAGAGACAGAGACAGAGAAAGCACGTGCCGATAAAGGGGCGTCGATAAGGATTTTCCCCAGAGAGTGCCCTCTCGTCATGAAGACATTCGACTCCGAGGAAATTCCAAATACCAGAGTCTCACGAATCTGATATAATCGGCTGAAAAAATGCGCTCTCGAATGAAACCGGATCGGAGAAGAAGATTTCTCTTTTCAGTTTCTTCGTCCCTTAGAGCTTAGAATTTTTTTCTCATTTTCGAATGATAAAATTTATTTTCGTAATATATACGCGAAATCTTTATTAATATATATTTAACATATAATTTCTATGTTACTCTTTTTCAATTTTCTTTTGATTAAAAATTTGCAACTAGCAAAACGAGACATACCCTCGTCTAAAAAAAAAAATAAAAAATAAATAACCTATGCGTATGAACAAAGAGTTAAAAAAATTCTATTTGAGATGAGTGATTGAATTTTTTTGCGGCGCGAAGTCACCCCTTGAAATATCGCATTGATAACATTTCACGGGATAGTAAATTTCGCGAAATTGAATTCGTCGCGATGAGAAAAGTTGAACGAAATCCCAAGTTTCGAGGAGGCGGAGAGACTTTTCTCTCGCTCATCGCGTTCGAGTTTGACGATGCATAGTTCTCGCGACGAGAACGAGGAGAAAAGAAGTAAATCATTTAGGGAACGTGTTCGTTTCTCCGGTGGTAGACAATGACATTTCCTACACAGTGACTTTCAGAAGTTCATTACACAACAGAATGGAGCGTGGAACGATGTGATTGCTGGAATATTCCGCGTGAACTGATCGCAACAATGTCATTGGGATTCTAATCGGCTTTCCAGAATTCGGGGTCAAAATCGGAAAATCGATCTCACCTCTTCTCGCGTCTTCCCTAAGTGCGAAAGACGAGAAAAGACAGTTGAAAAGTGCGTAAAATGTTTTGATGCTTATAAAACAAAAATTAAATAATAACAGTGAAAAATAATTATCTGTTGACAACATTTATTGTGCTATCAAATTTATGTAAAAACGCCATTCAAATTATGCAAAAAAAAACACGTTTCTGAGAAAGTTTACTTAAGCTTCATTAGAAGCGATACACGATAACGGCGTTGAAGCTGAGACAAGAGATAAAATCGAATGAGCCGTAAGACATATTTCGCGGAACTTTGCGGCGAAAAAATATACGCAGTTGAGCTTGGCCGTCGGCCAGAGCTAGAACGATCGAATGGTAGATTCGGAGAATCGAATAAACCAATTCCTTTGATACCGCAACTGGCCATCATGCAAATGCGTGCGCGTGATTCTCCGACTGGCAGCGTAAGTTCTATCAAAGAGCAAATACGATCTTTTGTGTTCGACTCTGACGGGAATTTCGACTAGAAAAATACTGGAATTTGCACCAAGTAGTTCATCGAGGTAGAGAGGTTTGATCCGATGCGCGGTTGAACCGACCGAAGCTAATTGCAAACGTAGTGTAAACGCGCGCTCGCACGTCGATTCATCTCGTTCCGTTACACGATCATATATTTGAACGCAATCTAGTTTTTTTTTTGTTTTTTTTTTTTTTTTAAAAGAGGATAACCGCAATCCCAGAAAAGAAGCCATTATATCTCGCAGATTATCGTCGTTTATTATTACAGTGCGGAATATAAGCGCGCGTTAAGAGCCATTAATAAGAATTAAAGGCGACTCACGCGGTGGGTCGCGAGCGATTAAGTGAACGCGGAATCGACTCCGAAGGGACGTGAACGCCATGATAGGTTCGTTTTGTCTCGGTGCTTCCCGGGATCTTCCTGGCGGCAACAGCAATACAAACGGCGACGCCGGTGGCACGCGTTCGTGAATTTAAATGAAACATTAATCAGGATACGTCAGGGGAAATAGCAAGAGACTCCCCTCTGCCAAAATTTGTAGCGTTAACTCTCTCTCTCTCTCTCTTTCTCTCTCTCTCTTTCAGGGATTTAATTTAAATCAGCCACTCGGTTGCACCCGCGCGGGTTTTTGTCAACGTAAAAACAATGGGACAATCCGCTCTTTCCATCGCTCGGTACTCTCTTTCTCTTTCTCTCTCTCTCTCTTTCTCTCTCTCGTTGTCGGTCCGATTGTTACTGCAAATACGCTGAGATCCGCGCGACAAATTGATAAGCGACACTCACAATGGCGAGCTTTCATAATGTAATTCTTCCACGCTGAATGAGACTAGTATGTAATTAGATGCAGAATGTTGCATTTGTTTGTTATTTCATTTAATAAACTTTTAAAGCTCCGAGCAGAGATTATTCAGAATGTTTATAGACAGTAAAATGTTTTGTTCTCATAGTTGAAAACATTGTAGTGATAATAAATTGTGTTAAATACGATATAAAATAAGTTATTAATGTTGTAGTAGTATTTAATATTTGAACATAAATAACACACACACACACACACACACAATGTATAATATTATTGAATCGCGCGGGATAATTTTTTTATTAATAAACTCGTGACTGGTTTAAAGATCGAATAAACGCCACATTCAAAAAATGTTGTTTGTCAGAGATTGAAATTTCTGTCGGGAAATGCAAATAAAACCGAGTCCCTGTGACGCGGGATAAATTGCAACCCGAATGATACGTCATTTGGGAGCGAGCAGTGGAACGCGACGCCGCTGCAACGAAACCCTAAGAGAGAGAGAGAGAGAGAGAGAGAGACGCAAAACGAGAGGCAAAGAGAAAGCGCTTCACGATGAAATCTGATGCCACGATAATAATCACGTCCACTCGGCGCGCAATGAATACTTTCCTGCCTGCGCGATATCACAACAAAGCCTTACATTAGCATCGCTGCGCGTCACACAGACTCTCGTCGTCTTCCACCGATATCAATCTATCTATCCGAGTCGGCGGCTATCGATCGCGCACAACTAATTGGTAATCTTCCGCAGCATTCGCTCTCAATTACAGACACTCGAACGAGATCCAGTAGCTTTGCATGAAATGCTATTACGCTTCACATATCGATACGCGTATCTATATGTACCATTCGTATGTATCAAAAATATCGATAACATTTCAATACACGCGGTTTTGTTACACTACTCGTATCCTACGTGCATTGTATATTTTTAAATTTATCCGCCACAACGTATTGTTTAACAATTGCTTATCATAGTCATGCGATTAATTAATTTTCCAAGAATTTTTTTTCCGTCAATCCTCCGATCTTTTCCGTCTCTCTCAATATTTTTAAATACGCATTATACACGCCCGAAAAAAAAAAAAAATAACCAATATTAATTGCAACATTGACCGCTGCGTTAATGAACGAGCCAATGAGTCGCATAACCGGACATAATCGTGTGTAACGACTGACGCCTTTTATTACGATACATTACAGTTAGCCGCAGTCGCTGGTTTACGTCCTCGTAAATTTTGTTCGTAACATTCGACGGAATCACTTCTTATGTGTGACGCGTACTCGTCCGACGTGTTAAACTGCATAATAAGTGGTCCACGAAACGATCCTCTTTCTGTATAAGGAGATAATTCTCAGGGTAAGTCTCGGTTGATCAATCGATGTTAAAGAAAAAAAAACCCCCATAATTTTCGGCTGTTCGATATGACTCGAAGGAGAAAACGTCTTGATAAAGTATAAAATTATCCGTCTCGTTTTTTCGATATTGGATCGTGTGTAATTAGACGTATTCAAGTCATGCGTGTAATTACATTTTAATCAGGATTTATATCACCGCGTAAATACTAGCTTGCATACAATATATAATTCTTGTCTGCTGTAACAATTGCAACATAAAATTGCAAATTATTTTCTTCAGGATACCTGTTACTACCAAACGATCAAGTTGCCTACTGTGCGCCGTAGTTCTCTACAGTTTCTTGTCTTCTCATTATTCCGCTCGTGATTTTCTATCCTCTTATATTGTACGCTCTTCTTTTTACGATTTCTTCGATATTGCATATATCCGGAGAATAAACGCGAAACGCGCGGCGTTTTCATTACAGAAACATCGCGGATGTTGCATTTTCCTTGCTTCTGGAAAAATTCTCCAAGAAGCATCATTGATGCGCGCCGGTAATAACGAGAAAAGAAAAACCCGCACAAGTTGAGACGTAACCGCAACTATTTCTTCCCGCTAACGTAGCTCCGCGTTACTTTCTTGCTCGCGAAAAATCGAAGAAGAATATCACGGATATGAGAAATAAAATCGCGTCGACGATAAAACGGCGAGTCGGTTGCGATACGACTGAGAAGAAATTCGGAGACGTACGTACAGAAACACAGGAGAAATTTACGGGAGAGAGGAAATGCGGAAACTTAGTCGCGCGACGACGCGGCTGGAAGTTTTACACGGGTTAGGAGTAAAAAAAACTTCTCGTCGACACATTATGTCGTTTTCGAGCGCGAAATTTCTTCTCGTCGCGCGATTTTCCAGCGAATTTTCCAGCGCGACAACGACGTTCGCACGATGAGAGATGCGGAAGAAGTTTACACGTCGCTGCAGCGAATTTTGATATCGGTACGAAAGAGGATGAACTTTGTCGTGTAAGTTGGAAATTTTAATTTAAAAGTTAATCATAAAGACACAGTAAAAGTAAACTTTAAAATCTACACTTAAATTCGAATCTTTCACATCGATGAGTTTAAAATCCCAAACACACAAATCTTGAAAACATTATTCGCTCGCACAACGCTACGCTCACACTTGAGTTTCAAAGTCTCTTCCGGGAAAAAGTCTCTCTCGGTGACAAACTGTGATGAAATAGCATTTTTATCGTTCGGAATGCTGCGGGTACGTACGATTCTCTCTCTCTCTCTCTCTCTCTCTCTTCGAGGGAAGAAAAACGCTTAGAACGCGAGACGCGCGCGTTTAAGAGCCTCGCGAATATACGCAGACGACGACGTGCGTATCCGACTCTGTCGCATTAAGGATACGAAGCCGAGGGGTGGCTTTACCCGCACGCAAGTAAATCGCGACAGCTCAGCACAGTAAAGAAGCGTAGAAAGAAAAGAGGAAAGCAGAAACAGAGGAAGTCCGAAGAGAGGAAGGATGAGTATCGGAGGGGAGGTCCGGACATGTCTAGCGCGTCGGTACTTGTGTCTCCTCGCCTTGTAGGAATTTCAGAGGACTTTCCTGCTGTTTCCCTGTTTTACTCTTTTTTCGATCCTCTCTTCAAGTTGTCTCCCCATTTTTCTCGCGGCATTCAATAGCTTCGCGCAACTGAAATGTTAGCCGAGTTCGAAATTTTACCATACGCATTTCGTCTTCGTCCTCTTTTATTGAGGAAAGAATAAATTTATAATAATAATACGTTTTTTTTTTATTTCAATTTTAACTCTCTTTTTCTTCGTCTCAGTTCTAATTTTGTCATCTTTCCGTCTGTGTAATTTCGCGCGGCCGATGTTAATTATAGACCCAAAGAAATATAACGAGACATTCTGCGTACTTGAAAATTTACGTTTCGAAATACTGACTTTTACCGAGATGGTAAACTAACTACCGAGCCGAGACTTGTAATATGGGAATATTACGCGCAAAGTTTAAAAATCTCGATAGACACGAAGATGAATTCGTCTCCGCACTTTCCATCGTGCACTCGTGCATACCCTCGCTTCCTGTGTCAACCCTCTTACACACGTGTGTTCCCCGAGTGTTCCCACGAATTACTCTCTCTCTCTCTCCAATTGTCTGGACGGTCCAGTTGGTATTAGTATCTTCCTGATATAATGCACAGAACTTTACTCTGTCAGTGTGGAGAACGAACTCACGTGAGATAAGAAGAAACGAACGCTGCCGCTTCGTTCGTGAACAGCGAAGAAGATTTGTTTTTATCTCACGCGTCTCGAAAAACGTCGAGTACGGTTTTCTTTCTACGGAGAGAGAGAGAGAAAAATTGCAACGTCCCGTGTCGGATAATCGCGGAAGGATGTGTATTACTCCTGGGAGACGGCGCTCTTACCGGAAGTATGTGAGAAGGGTCAGGTGCCGTCTAGGAACAAGTACAGCGGAAGCTGAGAGAGAAGCGATCTCGAGTTCGTGCAAGAACAGTATATTCGCTCGGAAGAGCGACGGATAAAGCCTCGGGTCATCAATTTTAAGTTTACGTATCGAGAAAATGGTTGTTGTTTCAAACATGTCATAAACGCTTTATATTTCTCCGTACTTTTCCTCTATTGAAGTCACTTAAACTTGTACAACATCGGTAAAAAAATATTTTTCAAGCGTTCGGTGCACTTGGCGAGTTTTGCAAAAACTGCAAAGAAAAAGACGCGCATACTTTCCAAAGATTTCTAATATCTCTGTTTCTTCTCAGTTACATACGTTGCGAGTTTTCTCAAAGATCATCATAAACGCTATTTTATTCTTCGACAAACAGAAACACAATCGCACTTGACGAGAGGTCACAACATAGAAAAAAACTTTTATCACTTCTACCGATATTTTCCTCTCACAAAATAATCTCGAAAATATTACAACAAATGTATCACGAATTTCGACAAGCTCATTTTTCGGATCACAAATTAGATAAATAAGACAAAAAAAGCCGTCTATAAATTTCAATGTCGAGTTCCTTTCGAGAGTTTTCTCAGTGGCTTCCAGCACAGACAATCATGCGTCCTTTATGGTCACTGAACGAATCCCATCGCAGTTTCTACTGCAGTTCCCCCCCTCTCCCTCTCTCTTTTCCTCCCTTTCTTTCTTAACCCCTTAAAAGAACTCTCGAACGCAGCCTTGAATCCTCCTGGGATAACTTCCTACCCACTCGATTCCGACTCGAAGCTCTCTACTGCGCCCACGGGATATCTGTTTCCATTCCCGTCAGAAGACTCTCCTCATAGAATTAAATCCTAAGAGCGTTTAATTAGATACGTGAGGAAGAAAAAAGATACAAGATAAAGATCTCCAAACGTCAAGTTCTTACTTCAAAAAATCGGCGAATATCTTAAGAGAGCTTTCGTTTCTCTAGAATTCTAGAGAAATTTGGTTGCTGCTTCATCACTTTCCCTACTTGTTTGCGCGTTTAAAAGTCACAATGAACAAACAATTATTCGTGGAAATAAAGATATATTGAAGTAATTCATTATTTACGCGACAAACAAACAAAAACAGATACAGTTAATAAGATTCTAATTCATTCCATCATTTCCTAAACAGATATAATTTAGATTAGCCTAGTTTTCAGTTGAAAATAATTTCTCAATAATTTCCTTTTATATATATATATATATACAAAAACCGCAAATTAACATCGCCTAATTCCGCATATAACGTTTTCCGATATATTCCACGGTTTTATCGGTTAAATTGTGTGTGCGAACTCTGTCTGTCTGTGAAAGATCAAAAATTCTTTTTTTTTTTTTGCAGAAAACTTGGATATGGAAAAAGAGAGCATTACGCAAATTCAAACGCCGCGACTCTTTCATCTCTGAAAAAAAGCGCGGAACGTCGATTTTCTACGCACTTTGACTTCGTCGCAGCGCAGTGCTGCACTGCGGCGCTGTAACTCACGCGTGCTCCGCTGCTAAAGGCGCCGCAAGGCACAGAATGGAAGTTGAAGTTAAGGGTAGCGGCGATTAAAAGACCGCACATTTCGCAGCCGCCCCTTTTTCTTCCGCGCGCGCGACAACCCTCGTTGGCGAGCAAACGGCAAGCGCGCCGTTTTCTCGTTTTTTCTTATTTTTCGCGGCCAGCTCACCCGAGCCAAGAAAAACTTGGATTCGAATCTCAAGATTCGAGAAAATCCTAACGCGTATACGAGCCGTTATCATCAATTGTTGCGGAAGTTACGGGCTGTTCGCTCGTGGGCGTTGTCGAATTATGACGCGTCAAAGTTTGGGAAGAACTTTGAGCGAAATTCTTGTTGATACTCGCATAATTCGATAAATAGCATATTGCTGTAAATGAAATACATGTATAATATTATCTTCTTGCTGAATATAAAAAAAAACAAATGCAACATTTTTAATAAACATATGATCATTGTCATGATAAATAATGAGAATTATCTTCATTATGTCAAAATGCGTATAAGAAATCATTATTTTTTTAATTATCTGAGACCAAATTTTTGGACACCTATTGTGGCAAAATAGACGTAAAGAACGTAATTAAAAAATTTTCGAGAGTTTGTCCATCGTATCTACGTGCAAAAGTTCTAGTACGAATATTTTCTTTACTCTTTTGTTTTTTTTAAATTCATTGTTTCGCAAAGATTAATTTTAACACAAGCAACTTTCGCAAACAAATAATCTCGAAATAAAACGACGAAATGAATATCGTGTATACATATGCGTGTACGCAATCGCGTTACGCGTGCAAATTCTCTCTCGAGTCACGACCATGACGAAGAAGCTACTTAAACTTTCTAGCGGGTTATCCGATCACCGGAAGCGGGCGCGATGTAATGGAGATGCGAGTTTTATGCGCCGGGGCTATATAACGCACATTTCCGTCGCGCAAAGAGAATTCTCATCTCGCCAGTCGGAAAATCAGGCGGCGGCGGCAGGCCCGCACATTTTCTGCGGGCCTCCCACGGAATTCATTCATCGCGCCAAGTCTGGCTTATTCTCCGCGCTCCAAGGCTTTTTCCATGCGCGCGGGGTCACGAGCCACGTAATAGCCACGAAGAGCGAGGTGCGCGCCTCTTTTAGAAAATACCGGGAGAAATTCGCGGAGAAATTCGCGGAGGAGAATTTACGGAGCTCCTCGATGCGCCGAACCAACCTGCCAGCGCTCTGAATCCTATCGACGAAAAGAATCTCCCGACTCGAATTATACGGTCGCGATATATATTCTTCGTCGGTGAAAGTAGACAAATAGCGAATTAGCGAGATTACGTACACACACAATGCATAATAGCGAGAGAGATTTATAATGAGTCAACAAAATACTCGACAGACATTGATTGTTTCGTTACTAACGATAAGATATACCTACGATAAATTGTGTAAGATACGATCCGCAACATGAATTATTACGCTTGTGTTGTGTTAATAATTTACGACAACTTTTCAAAAGCTCTTTGATCACACGCGCGTTTGATTTGATTAAATTAACGTTATGTAATATAATGCTTTGTTCAGTTTGTTATGCTACAGGTCTCTTTCTCCTCTTCTAAATCTCACTTTAAACGTGCTCGCGTATTGAACATGTTGAGTTTTGAATCTTCAAGTTGTTGAGGTTTTCAGACAAAAAGTGACTCGTAACATAAAATACGAATCGCATACAAAAATATAAATACATACATATATCGTGATTGTCAAAAAAATAAAATTTACAAATCTTCTAAAAAATCTAAAATCTCTATTCCGACTTTGACTATCGCATGTATCAGCGCATTCATAGCGTGTTTCAGCACCAATAATGCTCCAAAAAGTAAGATTTTTAAATTTCTACGCTCTACGCTATTAAAGTGCTTCATCGACATGCAAATATCGGAGCAATTGTCACGAGCTAAGTTACATATTGTTCGCCGAACACGCCGGATTCGATCAAATCGTATATTTGCCAAATGCTCCAGGATCGCATCCCCCCCCCGCGTTCCCAAACCGTTCCGATCCGCATCCCCTTTCCCAAGCGCGGTCCGGAGAATTCCATCTCGCGATTACGCATTATACGCGCACCCTTGAGCCGCGACGACGTCATAAATGCAATGCGTCGAGTCGCGCGCGCGATCAACCCCTTCGCGTTCTCACTAATCCCTCGCACGGAATGCGTTACCTTTTTCTCCACCGAACGTCATTCTCCATTGGTTTCGGCGTGCGCTGCGTTGTGCTCCGCCGAGACGAGACGCACAATTTCCGCAAACTTGTTCACAATGCAATTTTCGCAGACTTAATTACGAAGAGACCATCTACCCGTGCGCATCACCTATTCGATCTAGCTATCACGCTCTCACGGCACTCGGAGCGAGCCAGACGCGACACGGGGAAAACCACATCCGCACGCGACAGTAGCTCGAGCGAGACTGAGTAAGTTGGAGCAAGACTGAGCGCTGCCTACCGACTACCGACAGGGCCGTCGTAGGGAAAGGGCGCCTCTGAACCCCAACGCTGCTGCTCGACGTTCGCGTCCACGACGCGTCCCGAAGGAGTATCGACACCGAGGGGATGTTTCGTTCGCGAATTACCGGATTTTTGCGAAGCAGGCGCAGAGAAACTAAACGCACTTCTTCCCAGAAATTAAAAATTTTATCGATGAAAATAAGATACGAACTCTATGTATATGAAAATTTGAATCAATAGCGTTTGCGTGTAGAGATCAAAATTTTTGAGACACAAAATATGGAAACAAATAAGATATTCTTCAAGAGACAGAGTTTTGAGATATTAAAAATTAGTTTTTTTTTTTTGCCGATTCTAAATCATTCTAATTCATATTCATCACAAGGAAAAGTAGTTTTTACCAGACTAGACTAAAAATCTCTCTTTCTAAATAAATGTAAGCCAGTATTTTTCGCACTACTCTAAATTGTTTTATTCCTTTGTGTATCTTTACAAACAAATTGTAATGAAATTTTCGAAAAAAACGAAAACAAATCGAATCAAAATTCAAATATTATGAAATACAGAGCAATGAAAATTATTACCACATTTTCCTCGTACGTTAATTAAAATTCCTCCCTTGATTCCGCACATTTCCCGACTGCAACAATAATAGGCAACAAATTCTGCATCACCCAAGCGATTTTACCCGGTCACGTCACCGTCGTTTGTTCGGACAACGCGTGCGTGTAATCGACGTCAGATTCGCAAAAAAATGTATCATAAAATCCGCACGCCCTTGTTTCGGCGCGTGATGTCATTCACTCAGTTTGAGGGGATCATCCGGAGGGGGGATGCGCCCCTAAGGTTTGCCGTCCCTTTCTTTGAAGGGTGGTGTTTCTGCGTTCGGGCACTTCTGCCACGCAGCCGATTAGCATACGGCCGGCCGGATTGCGCCGGCGACGTCTCGATGAAGCGGAAAATCGTGGTTCCAAGTGACAGAGGTCCGCGCTGCGACTACGGGATGAGCTTGAACTCGCTCATAAAGATTTTAAACACCGCGTAAAGAGCAAATTCGAGCGAAAACCCTGAGCAAAATCCCTGAGAGAAAATAAAACTTCATTAAATTTCATTTAAAAAAAACCATTCTCGAAGAAAAGAATTACATTATCGTCAAAATCCTCATCATTTACTGACCCTTTTGAAATCGAGTTCATTAAATACACATTCGGTAACTTTGAATTATTGATCTAATTATCTGAATTCGAGTGGATAGCACATATTGCGCATCCCCTCCCGCCAACATACACGTTATAAACGAAACACGCAGACATTCCTGTATCTCATGTGCGCCGAATTGGCCGGATCGTCAAACTACGCGGTAATAATTCGCGTACCGAGCGAATTACTCAACCATTTAATAGGCCTACAATATGTGTTCGCGTATAATATATTATAAATCATAATGTATATAAATCGTATACAGAAATTTCTGCAGTTCGTGTATTCTAGTTATTTGTTTTTTTTTTTTTGTTTTTTCTTTTGTCCTTTAAAAGTTCTCGATGAATTCTCTTGATGGATTGTTATGTTTTCGATATAAAATGGATTTCGTATAACAACCGTTTTCCATTAGCGCTTTTAATTTTGTTTGTGATACACCAACACGTATCTTTCAAGAAACGGTTTGACCAAATCAGTCACACAATATATACCAGATTAATCAATGATAAGTTGACAGTTTGACACGACCGCGGCGGGAGAAATCGCGCCAGATATGAATGTCGTTTTTTTTTTGCGCACCGCGCGCGTTTCGCCGCGTGGTCGTCCGTGCAAAATAGAAATAAAACGCGCGCGTCTACGTTCTGGCGCTCCGGCGCAGCCGAGTTTCATTTCTGAAATTGGCCGTGATTGATCGGCCATTAATTTTTTATCTAATAACGAAGAGTGGCGTGGCCGATAATGGACTCGGGCTAGTTAAAGCGCGCGGCATTATCGAAGTTTCGCTAAAGTGATTATAGGCTTGCGCTGGAAATGCGTCGTAATGTCATCGAGTTCCATTAAAATTCACTTATCCGGACAAAATGATCAAGCCTTCGCGGCGCATCTTTGGTTGTAAGCTCCTCTCTTATCTCTTTGAACATTGTAAAAACGTATCTATTGTTATTAATTAAACGAGAATCGAATAAAGTTGCAAAACTTTTAGGAACATTCAATCTTCTTCAATATAAAATGCATCAGCGACACATTTTTCGAGAGTTTAGTTGCATGTATCTTTATTATTGCTATTGTTTAGTTTTTCGAGGTAATTTTTACGGATTGATTATTTACTTTGGCTGGCGTCCAGCGCGGATGCTGCGCCAGCTTTTTCGCGAATAATGCGCCGCCGGCCTGAATTTTTTTTTTTTTTTTTTTTCGTTGCTTTTTCTTTTTCAGTCGCGCGAATTAAAAGGCGCCACACGTATATACACGTCGGAATCGTCGGCAGCAAAATTGACTCGCTCAGGAATCAGAAATATCTCTGAATGGCAAAAAAAATGTTTGTGATCGATAGATTAATTCCGAGATAGACGGTTTTGAAGTACGCATGAAGTAAAGTGTGCAAAACAATATTAAAAAAAAAAAAGGTAGCAAGATAAAAAAATACACAGACAGTGTGACACGATATCGCATCGAGTACATGCGATATCTTTTTAAGTTTTGAAAATCGGTGAGAAAATAATAATTTAAAAATCCGGATTATCACAGAAACGCTGAATTTCCTACAATCCTTTCTGCACTCGGCGAGATACGGGGAGTTACTCTATATCTTGTTGATATGAAAGGACGTTTCTGTTGCACTATCATTATATTATAAAAGATGTTATCTCGCGATTTATATACGCGCGGCTTCTTCTCCGAAGTCGCGTACGTCCCATATCCCGGGATTATCGGATGTCACACACTGGAACCCAATATCGGGTTGAGCTTTACTTTCGACAAAGTGCGCACAACGGTAATCCTGATGCGCGGCCGCGCCGTATCCGGACGGCGGCGACGGTCGTGTGTCGGATCGATTCCTCGATTTTCTCCGCGATAACAGAATGATCTGGCCTAGCCGGATTTTCTCCCGGATAGTAAATTTCTTTTCCGAGGAACACACACGGCTCGCAACGATAATCGAAGCCGATTTCGCCGAAGTCGACGCGGACAGCCGAACAAATCTAATTCCCGATTTGTGAACGGCTGGTCGCGATTTCCATCCGCGAAATTTTAAGTTATCGTTTCACGAATATCGTTTATCGAATTTTCTCACGACAAAACATTATATATATCGACGCATATTCGTTTCGTTTTACATATGTGTTTGAAACGTTCTCCATCATCAATTAAAATCTAATTAACAGTTTGTTTTCACTATTTATAAAAATGTGTTTGAAATGCTTACGTACAGACCGCCGCATCGTCATATTATTAGCAGTGTAACAAAACTAATCCGTTCGAAAAACGCACTTGAGACAGGGCGTATTTATGCATCACCGAGAAATACATTAGCGAATGGTGGTTCAACATCGATGTAATAATCGCCCTGCGAGGGTGAACGGGGAGGATCGTCTCGTCGCGAACGACAGCGAATTTCACGGTCAATCGAGCCGCTTTCCTTCCACAATTCTCCTGGCGTGGCCGGTCTCTCCTCTCGTTTTCGGACGCACGTGTGAACGCGCGCGTACGATGCGCCCGGAACAATGTATGATTCATTTCACGGCTCGTTAGCGAACCGCGCGCGAGCGCGTTTGTTCGGTCGCGCTTCGCCGAGCGTGCCGGAAGAGAGAGCGCAAAAAACAGCCACCCTGGCGAAGTTTTTCGAACCTCCTACGCGCACTCCACACACACACACCGTCGTTTTGTCGATCGGCGGCTGCACACCTACGAGCTATGCGTCGTTTAAGACTTTTTTTTTTTTTTTTTTTTTTTTTTGTGAGGTCGAGACTTCGGCCGAGTAACCCTTGCGCGATAGGAAACTCGGATGTGTCAATATTGTACTAGTCAGCCTGTCCGTCCGAACGTTCGCGCGTATACACACGCGTATACACACTGACCAGTAAATCGTTTTACGAGAGGGAAAGTTTTCTTCCTACGAGAATGCTCTATATAGTTCATAAAATACTCGTCATTTGAAAGATGTTAAGACCAAATTTTTTTTTTTTTAATCTCGAGGGTAAACGTGTATTAATTTTTCTTAGAGTTTCGAGTAGCAATTCCGATCTTTGTTCGAATCTCTCGCAAACAGATCGCGGCAGCAATTATCGCTATTCGTTTTATCGCGTCTCGTCGTCGAAAGTAAGCGTTCGAACAACGAATGAGTCAAGTTGAGTGGCTGCACTCTGTTGAACGACAACGTCAAACGCGCCGTAACGCACGCGCGAGGGTGACATGTCTTTGGATGCGTATATACCTTCCGTATATTTATTTCATCGGCATCTTTTGCGCCGTGCCGACCCCTCGCTCGTGTGTACGCGACGACCCTCGAAACAAACGCCTCTGGCTGCTCGCATAGTCAAATGCAGGTTCCGACTGTTCTCTTTTTTTTTCCTCTTCTTTTTTTTTTTTTACCGACGCGCTAGTCGCGCGTGCATACCCCTTTATGTAAGCATGCGCGCGCGCGCGCGCGAGTTGAGGGATGCAAGTTGCGTTCAAATGAGCAACGGCAATTTGCTGTGAAATTCGCACGGTACGTCGACGAGAAATACCGGCATACCGCTGCGCGTTTTCGCGCCACGTCGATCGCGATTATTCAATTAATCAGCCTAGACGAGCACGAAGCATTCCTGACTTAACGAGCGTCGGTGTTGCGTATTATAGTATCCGTAATGACATTAGAATATATTTGTTTTTCTTTTTTTTTTGCACGCCACGACTCAGTGATAAATAAATAAAACAAATTGTTTCTCTACTGATAAACAATGCCATTTTAGCTTGTTGATTGCGAATTTCCAATAAATATGTAAACAAAACTTTAGTGGCAATAATTTTTTGAGCGATTAATTAAATTGTCCACGCACGCCGTGATTTGCGATTTGTTTTCTTTATAATCTCGGAAAAGCGCGCGATCGATTTTTTTTTATATGATTGTCGCGATGGTGAAATTTACGCTCTCTTTAAGCGACGCAGAAACCGCGAGGAAACGCATAAATCTCGTTTGATTAACGACGCGTGCTTAAAGGACGGCGGAGTTCCGCGAGGGTTGGAGAGACACCTGAAGGATCCGAATACAGGAGCCGACGAGATAAAGCGCCATTCATCGAGATTCGCGGATTAACGGCGCAATTCCTGCGCGCGTCAAACAAGCTGCAAATCCTCGTGATGAAACACGACGCGAGATATTTACACGTGCTTCCCTTTTACTCGCGTTTCACACGCAAGATATTCCCCATTTAATGAATATGTCTCGAGGATTAAAGCGCGTTCTCGGAGTAAAAAAAAAAAAAAAAAAATTATTTTGATTCTATCGGTCACATCTAAAACATAAAGTGGACTGGCTACGTATTGGCTATTCTTATATAAAATATATCATACATTAGTGCAATTTCAAGACGCAGCAATATAAAATATCACATCCGATCTCGCGTTCAAATATACTTAAATTGTTTATATTACTTCCGTCTTCATTTTTCACGTCACGGTTTATTATCTTTTTATCCTGAGAGATCCTGATGGTTCTCTCTCGTAATAAACCCTACTACTACCTATCATTTTCCTTCTATATTGCAACGACGAGGATAGAAACAAAATGGTCTCGACGATTCGTGCGAGTTCCTCGACAAGATCCATTGTCGTGGAACGACAACTCGTTTCACTGCGCGGAAAGACGCGATATTGCTGACGACCAGAAGGAAAAGCAATCGTCGCTCTTCAACATCTTTTCTTCCCTCCCTCGCTCAATCCCCGCCCTCGTCGTGTTCCCGGGTTGGTCAAACCACTAGTCAATGGATGAAATCGTTGTCGATCGACTATATATATATATATATATATAGTCGGTCTCGGCGAAAACTGGTCGTCGTCGGGAAACGTTTCCGAAAAACCGCTTACTTAGGGTCGGTTTCCTGAATTCAATTTTTGCCGCGGACGTAAATGGACGCACGTGATTTGTTTCGCGCGAAAGCCGTTTTTCGAAACTCTTCGTAGCGAAGTCGTTAAAACTCAATTTATGTTACGTCATTAAATCTCAATGTTTAGCTTAAATAAACTTTCTTCCATTAAAAATATACATTTAACTTTAAGAGGACAATTTCAAATGCATTTCCCAGTAAAGCGTTCTAATATCTAAATAAAAGATCAGATGTGTGTTGGAACAAATGGACATTCGAATATAAATGTCGGATAATCCATCCATCCATCTTCGATTTATCTCCTTCAAATGATAATTCATCTTCCATTTCTAGGAGTGTCACACAAGACGCGAAGAGACAATTCGCGCGAAATTCTGTCTGTCGAATCGAAGATAAAAGAATCGACACTGTGTAAGTAAAGAGAGATATACCGCTGAAAATGACAGATTACTTCGTATCGTTGCGCAACAGAAAAAAACCGTAAAATTGTTTAAACAACCATATTGGTGATCCATTGACTTTTCCTCGAACCGAGTTTGTTTGCCGATCTCAGCCATCCGCGTGTATACTTTGTGTGCACATCTAAACTTTATTCACTTTGCTTTTAGCAAATAAAACTTGAAAGTGGAATATGTGGAAACAAATATTTTTCCCTGTGAGTGTTTATTTGCCGAGCGTCATTTATTTTGTCTGCTCGTCCGTTAATATAACGTATAATTAACACATTAATTATTCTATGACGGTCTGTTTTTTCTCAATGTACTCAACTGAAACTGTCCTTTTTTTGTTTTTTTTTACTAAGCGCTAAAAATGTGTAATAGGATCACAAGCTGAAAACACTTTGATAATGTCGCGAGAGGTCATGCATCTGTGTCTTTGTTCTGTAACGATCACCAGGCGCATTGCCTCCGTGGCGCAATCGGCTAGCGCGTTCGGCTGTTAACCGAAAGGTTGGTGGTTCGAGCCCACCCGGGGGCGAGATTTCTCTTTTGCAACTCCCCATCGAAACTGCGAGCTATTAGATTAAAAATAGAACGCGAGAACTATGAGCGCAATATTTATATTTAGACACGGTCGCGTATTGGTTTTTTTTTTTTTTTTATTGTAAATAAACCTAACAATAAGTTTTTATACAGATGATTGGTTGGATACAGATGTTTTGTAGTTTGAAAAATTATAAAAAAAACATATTGTACACAGATCGAGAAATAAAAATCATTGAATACAAAGTTTTTTGACCGAATTGTGGGTCTGGATTCTGTGTGTGATATTTTTTACACATATATGATAATTAATACAAAACGCACGATCAAAACAAAAAAAAAACGAAAACAAAAAATAAAAAATAAAAAGAACGCCCAACGTGGGGCTCGAACCCACGACCCTGAGATTAAGAGTCTCATGCTCTACCGACTGAGCTAGCCGGGCCGATGTCAGATACATTTTTATTGTGGCAGAAGAACGAATACATATTCCGATTACTGTTGGTAAAGAGTTTTTACCAATAATTAAAATGCAATCTTCCACAATAAAATAGCAATATACATTTCGTCAAACGCAACATGCGTGTGACGTAAATAAAACATTATCTAATCCAGCGTAATAAACACAAAGAACTATCAAATTATAGGATTTGTATCCTATATTATTTAAATACACACACTTTTTACAGACAAAAAAGACGCACAAAATTAATACACGTTACGTATGTCTAAAATAGAATACCAGCACTGAATAAGTACGTTAAGTTTTATTTTTCGTGGTAAACTCCCTCTCGCGTATTGTGTCATGTGCACATGATATGTTCGTGGAAAAAAAAATGCTTAATAAGACCGTAAGCTAACGAGACTACCGCTCCAGAAGTTCCTGCATAATTAACAACCGTAAGTGCTGCAAAGTAACCGCTAGCATGGTTTGCCATATAAACGATATGTACACACGAAATCACCATATATTTCTGAAAAAATTGTGAAATATGTTTTGTGGTTTAAATAATATTTGTTAAATAATGTATCTTTTATACGCGAGATATCTTATCTAAAGCATCTTCGACTTTTATGGACATTGCAAAGAGAGAGAAAACTTATAAACTAGAGATTACTCAATAAAATAAATTCTAAAGTAAATCAAATAAACAACACGAATAAAGTCTATTACAGTAAGTAGCTGTGCGTTTCCCGAGGCGTTTTATATGTACCAGCAACAGCGCGAGAGAATACGCAAATCGTGTCTAATGCGAAAATTGCTATCCGCCGGTTCCTTTTAAGAGCACTTCACCTCCATTTAAACCCTGCCGTCACTTTCTATCGCAGAAACGCCTGAATTTGCATTAAGCCGCTAAGAATGCGAACAATAGAAAATCTCAGGATGTACAGGAAGAAAAGAAACAGAGAGAGAGAGAGAGAGAGAGAGAGAGAGAGAGAGAGAAAGACCAAGCAGGCATTGAAAGTATATTTGTGTGTTGTATCCTAGGAATAATCGATTCGTTCACTGCGCCATAATATCTCGTGCGCCACCTTTTTGGCGTGAGTTCTGCTTTTAGTCTCTTTCGCCATTTCTCACGAGCGACGAGGCTTTCTTAGTGTAAACTTATTGCTTTGCCGAGGGATAAACACCAATTTCGAAGAGAAATACCGCTCTAAACTATAGAGATGTCTCGCAATATTGATTACTGTATAGTGCCAAGCACTAGTTCACATTGTCTGTGAACGCGACTTGAATTGTACACAGTTTGTTGAAATCGAGATAAATTTGCGACGAAATATTAAGTAATTAAGTTAATTAATTTGTGTGTACTTGTTTTTTTGCATAAAAAGTAAAATATGAATTATATCAATATCAATTTATATGATTTTTTTTAATTAATAAAATATTTTTTTTATTTTTCTATAATATTGTGCGTGTCTTGGTAATAACATATATTTTATAATAAATCAATTTTTACAATAATAGACACAATAGATAAGAGAAAAATATTTTTCACGATTTTCGGTTTTTTTGAAAAACGTTAAAGTGATCAGTTAATTAATTTTAAACAAAAAATATAAAAAGACTCGACTGGCGTAAACCTCTTTTTTACTTCGCGCTTCGAAATGTTGTACAAAAAATAGTATCGACGAGGATGGGATTCGAACCCACGCGTGCAGAGCACATTGGATTAGCAGTCCAACGCCTTAACCACTCGGCCACCTCGTCTTCGCGTTCAAGTCTGTTTTAATATGCAGACCATAATTCGTCGTGAAAAAATCGTTCTTAATGTATTATTTTTGTGATGTAGTATAATAGCAAACAATGGTAGACATTCAGCTTTTTCAAGCTGTAACGAATTATATCACGTAATATTATTTAGTTCAATTGCCACACCGAGAGTCAAGTTATATTGTTATTAAAAATCGATGATCATTAATTATACGTGCCGTATATTCGTGATCAACATGTACGTCATCGCAATAAGTCATCGCTCATTTATCCAAACTTCAATTATGGCAAAACAATGATAATTAATGTTGTAATTCTCTGTGTACGCACATGTCGATAAATTGAAACAAACTGCTCTGTGTAATGCGACCACCGGTAATAAGTTACTTAACCGTGATTATATCGACCGTGACTACGATCAGGCCGAAATTTTTATTACAAAAGTTTCAGCTGATTTTTTCAACGCGCCCCTGAGGAAACATCGCCCCCTACGAGCAGATTATTACACGCCTCCGTTCTCTCTCCGAGAATGTCAAAATAAAATTAAAGCGCCACAGCACATAATAAATTCGCAATCATGATAAACTCCAAAAGTTTAAATTGTCTAAACAACACCTTGGCCCTTATCACACTTTTGAGACTTTTTCAAAGAGAAAATTATCGATTGTTTTCTCACGAATTTTATTACGTTCATAAATAAGAACACGTTAATTTAAACAGTTAGTTAACTTTAACAATTAGTTTGTTAAGATCTTGGTAATATACTGCGTCTTCATTTGTATTTTACAGAAATCATCTTTAATTCTTTTAAAAATATACATACAGAACATTTTTAATACACTTTTTTTTCGCACGTGCGCGTAATATTTCTGTGCAAACGAGATATTTCATTTCATTGCTACAGATATCGATCCTCGCGCGCGCGCGCGCGTGCGCTCGATTCTTGATACAGATAACAAGACAGTTGTCGACGGATTCGGAAAAGAATTTCGCATCGAAGTTTAATGAAGACGGATATACACAGATGCATGCGTATTGAAAGAGACTAGTCGTTTTCAGTCAATTACCGTCGATGTAATCCGTCTTGCGTGCGGAATTGGCGATATATCCGCGGAAGCGGTTCGCTTGTAATCGTATCAGTGTCAGTGCGTTCACCGACGTATTGAATTACGATTAGTTTGCTAAACCAATTATAGTCGTTATAGTCGCTGCAGAATCGAATTTACGGCTACCAAGACCAACAAAAGCAAGCTGTGTAAAAGCTGCGTGTGTTCTTTTTTTTTTTTATATATGATAATTATTTCTATACATTATTTATACATTAGGATGAATATTTGTCAAATTATCGGAAAGAAAAATTCAGCGCAATTAGGAAAGTAAAAACTAGAAGAATTAGATCACAAATTGTCTCATCATCGTGTTCGCTTCATCATCCCTTCAATCATCCGCTGTACGGTCCACGTCACGGAATTCGATATACCGAAATTCCGCGGCGATCGCAGATATTCGTCGAGATAACGCGGACAGAATTCCACGATACCGACCGTGGCGTCGTTGCGATTAATCGAAGCTGTGAAACGACAGATGGGACAGAGATATTTACCCGCGGGACGCACCCGCCCGGGAAGAGCAGGTGCGTTTCTCTAATTCTACATTGCGACGCGCGAGGCCATGAATAATGCAGGCGTGCATTATCGCAACGCGAGAAGCACCTTCTCGTGCGAGAGCCGTTGACTGACACTCGGCGAGAGTCACAGAGATCCAGAAGTAGTGTCTAAATAATTACATACAGCACAGACGTACGTGCGTCTTTGGAGCCCAAAGTGCGTCTGGCCTCCGAAAAAATGAGTGCTTTAGATTACACTTTTCACTTTTTTGAGAAAATTCGGTTTTTCTCTTTTTTTTTGCCACTGTCATTACTCGCAAAAAAAAACATCTTGTGTGTAGATAGATAGATAGATAGATAGATAGATAGATAGATAGATAGATAGATATATAGATAGATAGAGAGAGAGAGAGTTTTTTCTTTTAAGTATTACATTTTTTTACTTTAAAATTTACTTTTAAAATTAAAATGTTAAAATGTAAATTTTTAAATTTAATTCAGTTTTCTTATTTTAGTTAAAAAAAATTATTATTTTACAACACATTGGTCTGAAAACAGTTCGAAATATAGAAGAACAAATTTGATTTCCTTTACTGAAACAATCCGATTGTTCTTATAAAAAAACGCGCGCCTCTTAAACGAGAGTACGTACGAGCATAAAACACGAATGACAGAGAATATATTATAATTAGCCCGTTGATCGATTCCAATTAGCGGGCTCTTGTCCGAGAAAGAGACGTCGTTTGAAACGGCAGCTGCTCTGTCGCGGCGACGAGACGGCTCGAGTGAATACTTAATGGAAAGTCTTATGTGCTCAATAAATTCACGTTTTCAACGAGACGCAGCCGGTACATTTTTCTTTTGCTCGATCCCGATATTTTTTATTTTCTTCAGACAAAAAAAGATTAATCGACGATATCGAGAATTTAAACGCTCACATGTCGACGTATTAATCGAGAATCCGTTCTCGATGGGGACCGATCAAATAATTAAAAAACAGCAATAAAACCAACTTTATAAAAGACGATATTTAAAATTGTGTCTTAAAAATTTATTTATTTTACGTTATTGATTTTCTCTTGAAAATTCTATAAACAGATAAATTGTTACTGTTCGCAATTACGTCACTCGTTGCTATTACACGGTTTTAATAGCGAATATCTAGATGTTTTACCCTCGCGGCAGGGTAGGGACACGATTTATGCAAACGTACGTTTGCAATCTCGCGCGTGTATCTACCATACTCGGCGCTGATCTCCGCGTTATCGAAAACGAGGTAGGCACTCGTCTCGTCGCGCGTACTACTCTCAAGCGCGAGATGGTATCGCGATAATTGCTCGGTGCTCGAATAAACAGATTCGCGCGCTAACTCCTTATAAGGCCGCGATGCTTTATATACGGGGCTGGTTTATATTATACGCGAACGTTTATATGTACGCGACACGCCGTGATATCTGCGGTCGATCAAACCCTCGCGCGGCGATTGGTCAACCTCGCCGAGAAAACTGACCGGTCTCCGAAACACTCCGCGTCGTATACGTGTCTCGTTTCGAAATTGCGTAATTGAAATCGCAGGGAGAGATGCCCGATAAAATTTTACGGGGGGAGTAAAATTCTCCTTCACTTTCGTTTGAGAGAAAGAGAGAGAGAGAGACGTCATCGTAAAAACTAACTGAATCGTATTGTCGATCTTCGGATAGTGCACGCGTAATGCGAGACTAGATCGTTAAAAAATGTAATGAATAGAGATGAGGCGCAATAGATTTGAATTAAAAACAAAAGAAAAATCAAAACGCTATACGTTCATACTTTCTGTCATATCTGCAGCGATATTTCAGTCAAAAATTTCTCTGTGCGCGAACTGCGTGTGTCTCTCGAACTCGTACTACGCTTATTCTTTCTTTTGATAGTAATGCATTATTATTGTAGCCAAACTGTTTCACATAAAAATCGAAGATTGCTATCGAGGGTGCATTTGCGACGCCTGCGCGCGCGAATATCGTAGGAGAGAATCATTTCCGTGTACGTGCCGTAAATGTGCATCAATGGAAATTCGCCCATTCCCATAAAGATGTAAATTCTACGATGCGTAAAGAGTAAGCGCGATCGGATGACTCCGGGATTCCAACGCGAGAACGATCTATGCGCGTTTGTCTTCCGCCGAAGGATTCGATTTCTTTGCCTTCCCTCGAGAAATATGTAAGCTTTTGCTCGTCGCTTCTTCCTGAGAGAAATCGCTGAGCGAATTCAGACAAGAAATACGAAACAGAAAAATTTCAATATATTCTTAAATAATTTTAAATAATTAAAAAACGCGCGAGTGACGTATTTATTTTAAATAATTTCTCAGTAATTTTGACAATTTTCTATTTTTGTTCAAAAACTTCTCCGAGAAAAAAAAATGTTTTATTTTAGAAATTAAAAGTAATACGATTCTGCAATTTTAATCTAATAAATGTTCCCTCAACTCGAATTTCATCTTCGAACATTAACAACGTCAACGTAACAATTTCACAATTAAAATCTAAACGACGATTCGCGTGAGATCAAACGTCGGCGATCGCTTTTCTTCGAGACTGCTTATTTCGTTATCATCGTGGGACGAACAATGTGCGATTACTTCTCGGTTTACTATATATTACCATGCGATCGTTAATGTTAATGAACGCCGCTATTACGCTGATGCTAATTGCGCACTATCGTGACCGCATTTGGAACGGATGCGGAGAGTAAATCATCGCGAACGAGGCATTGGTGTCTCCGCGGCACGATCGAAATGCGCGTTTTATATTTCGTTAATTAACAAGCACGACCGGTTGCTGAAAGCAAGCGAGCACTCAACGTCATTCGTATCATCCGAAGTTCAATATTGAAACCCAAACACGTTTTCGTGAGTGTTACATGATTATTCTACCGTGAAAGATGCACTTTGCGGTTGTTGGACTATCTGTAAATCCACGTACGTAAATCACACCGCACACCACAATTACCGCTCGTTCTATCGCAATAGAACATTAGTTCAGTAATATCCCATAAATTACACGTCAGTCGAAGACGTCTCTCCGCTTTTTTTTTTTTGACGATTAATGACGGTGAAAGCCTTGCTTTCAGAGAGAATCGTCCAACGCGGGCGTCTCATCGATTTTAAAGCACATTTTCCTCCAAGTCGTGTAATTTTTTTCCCCGTGTTGTGTCTCGAGAAAATATACATTTATGAGAGAAAGAGAGAAAATGTGTATGCGTTTTCTAAACGACGTCTAGACACCTGTGCTTGCAACAGAGACTCGAGATAGGGGCGTGTGTGTGTGTGTGTCTCTCGATAAAGATACTTTCACTTCTAGGTCGGGACGATAATGCAGTACGTAGGCAGTGTCAATTAACGACTGCACTCTCGAGGACGCCGCACGAGTTTCGCACGTCGTAAGATCGTACCGGCGCCAACGTTGTCGTCGGTCGACGTGTCCGTTGAATAAGGTCAACCGCGGCTTTGATTAATGCCCCGGCCAATCTAAAGGAATGCGACGAGAGACTTACATTACATTAGATCGGCCACCGTCGATCCGTTACGACAGAATATCGTTACGCATCGCCTGGAGACACGTCCGATGGAATATTTGATCGACGGATAAAAAGTGTGTGTGTGTGAATTGCACCGCGCCGATTCGTATCTATCAAAGATACGAGTCGTGAGAACATTCTCCCGATAACTCTCTTCGGAGAAGCGAATCTACTTTGAAGTTTAAAACTTGTAGTTTTGTTATTTTCAAGAGAAAAAAAGTTACATTTTTCTTTTTTTTTTTTTACCTACAAGATAATTTACCAACAAAAAAACGAATCTGTTCGAAATTCCTACATTGAGATTAAAGCAATATTGATCGCGATTTACGAAGCGCTTTACGGTCACAATCCGTTGATGTCAGCTTATAAAATACGGTTCGCGCAAAGCCGTAAATTACGCGACACGTACGTGCGTTAATGGTGTCACATAAATTACATCGCTAAATATGTATACGCGCGGGAGAGGATTTCGAGCGTGCACACAACAAAGTGGCCGGAGAGAAGGAAGAAGCGAGAGCGGATCTCGAGAAAACGAGAATGGGCGAAAGTCTCGCGTGACAAAGTAAGCGCCATAACTGTCGACCTTGGTTCTCGCCACGGCGCCTAAAAGCAGATTAAGTCCCGAAAGTGCACTTACATAAGTTTCCTCTTGCATTCGCGGCGCGAAGTAATAAGAGTGGAGTGCGCGCACGAGCGCGCAGCGGGAGACATTTGCGAAACGGTGACGAAAGTAACGGAGTTTCGCGCGCGGCACACACGCACGTGTGTTCGTAAATTAAAGTCCGGAGGCCTTAATCTTGATCGATCGAAGTATACCGAGGTCTGTCGGAGGGTCGCGGTACTATAAGGGGTTAAATATGAAATATCAAGTTCATAAATAAAGAGGGTGAGACGGATCCGTGGTTACATAACTCGCTTTTTTCCCCCCATCTCTCTCTTTTTCTCTCTGCTCTCATCTCTTTTTTTTTTTACGCACGTATCGTTTTCACGCATTACCTTTTCGTGACCGTATATGTGTGTACTAAAGACACACGAGGCGGAAATGATAGGACGGGTTTTAATACGACAAGGCTTTAACCCTTGTCTTGCGATGTGAATTCACTCAAAGTGAGACATGCAAAAAAAAAAAAAAAATTGTCGCGCTAGAGGAATAAATTTAAAGCAAAACAGCAAAATTATCTCAGAGATTAAAAAGCAGTGCGGCGCGCGTTTAATAAAAACTCCTCAATTTATAATTTTTCTTTTTTTTTTTTACTTTAAAAAAATACTTTTATAAACAAAATAAAAAATTCTCTCTCTCTGTGAAAATTCGCCCTCTGTGAATATGCACTCGACACTTTCGTTTGATATTTAATGCGCAAAAAAAATGCACGCACGTAAAAATAAATCTGTATTTAAATTCCAGCATTTTTCAAACCATCTTTTCGAAACGTAACCTCGCGCGTCAATTTTTTTTTTTTTTTGCCTATTATTAAAACGCCAATGTGTTTTTTACTATCTACATTCCACACCTATCACAATAAATACGCGCGCGGTAAAAATTGATTCCTCACAGTACGCTGTTTTTTGCGTTTCGATAAACAATATATTTTTACATATATATATATATATATGTAAAAATATATTGTTGATAAAAATATATATATACATACGCAGATAACATGGAATGCCCGGCTACGGTTAATTTTAACGCCACGTTTTGTTTTACACGATTGCGCCACATTTAAATCGCGGAATATTTCAGTTTGTCGATGAATCCATCGACGGACAAAATATAACGTCGCGAATATGCGCGGGTGTGTATCGCGCGTAAATTGTACGCAAGCTCATTATGCTTTGAGTGTGATCAGTAACCATAATAACGGTACGATACGAATATCAAAAAAAATCGTTTGACAAAAAGGCGTTGTGAATATCCGTTTAATTATTTATTTCGTGCATTATACCCGCGCGTTGGCATTACCGTTGCTAATTACGGCAATTTTTATCGCGAAATTCACGAGTCAAGCCTCGCGATACGAGAGAGAGAAATATACGATTGGAGGAATTTTTAATCACGCTCGATTAATCGCGTACATAACGCGTATTATTGCCATCGTAAAATTATTTAAGTAATTACCCCTAACCGAGAGCGCGAACGTTTACGGAATTCGAATGTAATAAACGTTCGATGCAGCGAACAAAAAAAAACAGCTGATTGATGATTTTTTTTTATTGTCTTGCACGAGGGACCTCGAAATTCGCGATTTTGATTTTTTAATGAGACTAACAACTTCGAAAAAAAAATAATTATTATTTCTTCCCCGGAATTGGTAGAGATATCACAATATTTTATCTTTGGTTTTTATATTTGTCACATAAACTTGTTTATTGCACGCGCGACGTAACAGTCGTGCGTGCGAGAAAAAAGAAATCGTTTTACGGCTAGTTGCTCTACGGCCAGTTCTTGAACTTTTAAAATTCTCCGGAGCACACAGTGCCAGATATGCGTTACTGCTTACACGTCTGACAAATGCGGATCTGGGAAATCGTCCGATAACACACACATATGCTCATGTTGCTTATCACCGGCGAGGTGCAGTGAACCGCGATGCCACGACTAGTCGTGGTTTAAATAATGACCGTGTAACCAGCGCGTATATGAAAAACGCGCGCGACGGGACAAGAAATCCAATCTTCTTATCGCGCGCGCGATCGCAGAAGAAATTCTCGTTTAGCGACGACGGAGACGCGCAACGAGACGCGAGTTGATTTTGCTGAAAATTGATTAGGGATTGCTCATGCATAAAATTCATATCGCGTAAGCGATATATATGTCTTTCTTTCTTTTCGCGAATATTTATTATAAACTTGCAAAAAACAAATACGGGCGAGATATATTTCAAAAATATCGAACTTTTATCGCGTTCGTTTCCACTTCGGCGATCATATCATCTTTTGTTGTTTTTCTGATTTCGTTGCGAAAACAACACTTTACTCGAAGTAAACTTATTTTTCTCTTATACGTGTAATTCTT
>QVNW01001430.1:0-39585 GCA_014825475.1 Pseudomyrmex flavicornis | reverse complement strand
CGCAGTCAAGTTTAAAGTAAATTCCGGGGAGGCTTTTCACGAAGCTTACCCGAAAAATCGTTCGATTAACTTTCGGCGCGCCTCTTCGCACCAGCGAGCGGAATCGAGACGACGTTGCGAAGCAAGAAATTGCGATAAAGAAAACAAGAATCGAACGATCTACTTGAAATAAAATCGCGAATTTACAGAAGGTCGAAGGGAAATCATTTGCGTTTATGGACGTGAGAAATGGGCGACGATGGGTACCCTGGGACAACCTGTACATTACACTCGACGCTGTGCTGTCTGTGCAGCGCGCGCGCGCGCGCACTTGAATCTCGAGTAATTACGTTACTCGGCGAATTAATTAGCCGGCAGGCGACGGTTATCAATAGCTGCTGGAAGGGAACGCGCGTGGTTAAGCAAATATCGATCGGCGACGCGATCGACGTCGTTTGCACCGCGCCGCGCTGTCGACGGGCATTAACGATCATCGATTGGTCTCGCATTATTGGCCGAAGTTTTCAGTCGCGCGCGGAAGTTCAACAGACGCACATTAAAATTTAAATTGAACAAACGAGAAATTTATTCTTCCTCTATTTCGTGCGGGTCGCGATGTTCCTGTAAAAGAACGTGGCGTCGGGGATTCACAATAGATTGTGGACCTAATAGGCGAGGCTACAGCTGATAGCCTGTTCAGAAGATCTCCTCTTTCTCTCTCTCTTTCTCTACCTGAGATTTACAGTTACGTAACTTTGAGGAAACTGTACTAGAGTCTAGACTAACGGATATTGGAGTGATCAGGAATAAACTAGCAGATAGTTTTACGGTCAATATGCGAGCCAATATGCTCGATGCATACGTGCAAATATATTTTTAAACCTGTAAATTGATACACACATAGAAATTCAAATTGATTTCAATTTGAAAATTCATATAAGATAATTGATGCCTAATTTGCATTTCAAACATATAAATTATCTATTTTACTCTCCTGTAAAATTAATACATATTCATGTACTTGTGTCATTGTTTCCGATAATTTATTATTTTTCAATAAATTTGCCTATTAGATTAAGATGTAAATAAAATCGGAACTTCTTCGTAATATAAATTTTTAAATTTTTCCTAAGCATTAAAAATATCGCAAACAATTTTAATTAAAAATTACTAATAAATTAAACATCCACTTTTGATAAAATCTTATTATGGAAACAATTTTATTATTGGAGACGTGTTTAACATTAATGATCAATTAAATTAAATTTGATAAAAACTAAATGTCAATAAAATTGAATGGCATATCTTATATGGCGTCTTTTATAAAAACACTTGAATTTATATTTGAGATGCAAATTAGACATCTAATGTTAAATAAATTTTCGAATTGAAATCAATTCGAATTTTTATGTGTGTGTTGTTTACACATTATTATTTAAAAATAAAATTTGCATGTACATGTCCAGCATATTGGCTCGCATATTGACTGCAAAAAACTATCTGTTGGTTGAACACTATCACGAGCGTAAAGAAAAATTTGTTGCAAGATCAAACTGGTTTAAAACGCTTTATTAAAACGACTAGACGACGTGTATGAAGCTGCGCAGCTGAACCAAATGAGGAAGAAAAAACGTGGTTTCAGCCCCTGAATATTGCTCGCGAGCAAATTGAAAGATAGTTCGCTTACATAAAGATTAATTAATTAGGGCCAATGTTAACGTTGATCAAACCGTTTTGTACCAAAGTTACGTACAATCGCAGTGGTAATTGAGTCGTGTTTGCGAACGCGGATCGCGTTGGTGGGAAACTCGACGGAAACGCCTTCTTCGCGAATGCCGTGAAACAAAGAGCGTTTCAGCGCTGCGCGCGAGGAGGCGGACAAGATCGATCCTTGTTCCATTCTCGTTTCGGGGATAAGGCCGTCTACCGGTCTACCTCGTCCCGCAGGATTTGCCGCCGCGCGCGCGCGCGATCTCTTTCTCTCTCTCTTCCCTTGTGCATTCGCCACAGACGTCACTCACCGCCATTGTGCTGGGAAATGCGCTAATGAAATGCAAATCGAAATTGCATAACTCGCATAACATAGAATTCTACCGTGTTCTCTGATTCCGACGAAGGTATTATCGCTCCCATCTTTCCGCTTCATTAAGCCCTATTTGCGATCGAAACGTTGTTGTTTATAAGGAATCTTTTTTTTGAAGCAGCGATAAAATTTAAGCATTTTCGAGAGAAAGTGATTTTCATATTTTGTTTTTTTCGATTAATCCTTCGCGGACAGACATGGATGGACCCACTTAAAAATTGGGCATCGGCGTTTAGTAAAAATGTTTTTAAAAGTTTATATCTTTGAAACTATTAGAGATGTTTTCAATTGGTCTTTTTTTTATCGACGCAGAATTGTTCGAACTCGATTCGGAAAAACAAAATTGAAAAAAATATTGATTTTTTGCGGAGGTATTTGATTTTAAAGTCGCGCGAGTCTCATAGACAGTCTGTCTGATTCGTAGGTCATCTTTGAGGTCCACGAAGGGTTTCTTTCGACGAGTTTTCTGCCAATTGCGGCACTTTGCTTTTTTTTTTTTTTTATTATTTTTTCTCGCGCGCGCGAAACCGCGAAGAGATATTGAGATAACTCTCTTAAATGTGTTTTCTCGGCGCGGAGTTTTCCGCCGAACTTTCGCGAGCGTGTTACAACCTTAGGCAATCGCTGAACAATAGGATTCTTTGTGCGATAGCGGGAGGGAGAGAGAGAGATACGGTCCAAGTTCCCGGCCGAGATTACGCAAAGTGTTTGCGCCCCGATAACAGGTGGCTCGGAAATATCGTAAATAGCGGCGGCAACGCCGGAAATCCGGATAACGGCCGATCAAGCCAGTCGGCCGTGTCTAATTCGGAACGACCCGCGCTCTCGACAACTAGTTCACTCGGAAACTATTTGGGACAGGTTCGCACAGAGATTTAGCGTCCCAGCAGAACTATCTGTGAAACACAGCACACACAAAAAAAATGACGACACTTGTTAACGGCGAAAAATAAATGTACAAACGCATCGTGTGTTTATTAAAAGTTGATATAAACGTCAAATAGATGCGGCAAACAAGGTGGCAAATCGCTCATAGCAGAAAAGTGAGTATTTTAAAATCATTAATATCGTTAATCAACGAGGCGAACGTACTTTTGTTCGTCTTCCACACACACGCGCCAGGAGACCATCGAAAAACAAAAACAACCGTTAACGTATTCGCTCGTAACAAATCGCAATCTTTTTTTTCCGAACACGCGCCTCGCAAATGGGTGTATGTTCTGCGAATATTTTAATTTTATTTTTCGAGTCGCGTTTTACGCTGTGCTCCCTCCGGCGTCTGTAAAATCGACATTTTTGCGAGAACTCGCTGCGCGGCAAGTTCGCCTCGTAGGAAACGGGAGAGAGAGTCGTCCGACCGTGGTCCGCGCTTTTTCCCTCTCGCGCGCGGAAAGAAGATAAATCCATAATACGTTCCTCGAAACGACCGCGTCGTACGGTCGCTCGCTCGCACGGTTCCGTGAGCGCGGAAATACGGTAACGGCGCGGCCGAAGCCGGATATCGCCCTAAGCTATTGCGCCGTTTACTTGCGCGCGAGATTTTCAGCAACAGCGAAATAATATTTGCGAGATTACGCGACCGTCTCTCTCTCTCTCTCTCTCTTTTTTTCTACCTTTACTTTACATTCGAGAATCGAGTGCGGAACACGTCGCGGGGTAATATCTTTTTAATTATCTTCGCGCACAAAAGATGTGCAAAAATGGTCGTTTTTTTTTCGCCGAATAGAATTTTCATGAAGAATATAAGTTTGACCTAAAAAACCAACCGCCGACACGGTGAAAATTTCAGCGTTGGAGGAGGAAAAAAACCTCGTTTCATTAAAGAATCCGATAATTGACGCGACGTTCGAACGTTGCGACTCTGCAGATAGGTCAAGGACCTCGCGAGGGATGATCGGCGCTGAGGTGTCGTTCAGATATAACTTTTAGGGAAAAGAGTATGTGCGTGTGAGCGTGTGTGAGAGAGAGAACGAGGAAAATCTCCGGTCTCTCGTGTGCGTGCGTCTGCACGCGCGTGGAAACGATAGACGGGATAGATAGAGAGAGAGAGAGAGAGAGAGAGAGAGAAGGGTTGGCGAAGGCTCCCGCGGAACTGTATAATTAGATTAGGTACAAGGCGCATTAGCATGTCATGCATATTCCATGAAACGCGGAAGAGGGGAGGAGAGCGTCGTCGAGGTGCGAATCGTATTGCATTCGGTGGCCATGACAGTGCGCAACCCGCTTTCCGCCGCCGTCCTCTCTCTCTCTTTCTCTCCGGTTTCGCCCGATAACGGTATTCCCGCTAAAGTGCCGCGATAATGCATTATTTAATTCGCGTATCTTTTATATTATTTGTTGCGCGCACACACACAGTCGCGCAACGAGAAGCAGTCTCGTCTCTCGTTTCTCTCTTTCCTCGTTGAGATAATAACGCGCGTGTTGGCGCAATTGGCATTCATTATCTCACACGCGCACACACGCGGTTTCTCGCCGCGCGATCGGACGAGAGCGCGCGAGCACAACACGCGCGCGAACGCGAGAGGTCTTAAACGCTTCTAGACTATACACGGCTTCGAAAGCGGGTACAACAATCGGGACAAGGTCACAGTCAGCGTGTCGAAGGCGCGCGCCTCTCTTATATACGCCACGGTCGATTCGTCGCGCGCGTTCGATATTGTTATATTCGAGAGAGAAAGAGAGCTCGACTTCGAAACTTGTCTTTCTTTATTTTTCCGCGCGCGCGCAAACATTTAAGCGAAACCAGAAGGAAGGAATATAGCCTCAGCGTGACAGCAACGTAGCGACGGCAACGTAAACGCTCGTCGAATCACCGGGGCGCGTGGTATGTCGGGAATTGCGGTCAATGCACCCGCGGGCACGGATGCATTCGGATAGAGTCGCGCGCGCGTTGCACTCTCGTGCGCACTGCGCTCTCTCTCTCTCTCCGTCTGTCTCTTTCTCTCTTTATCTCCGGCTTGTAAGTGGCGGGCAAGGAGGCGCCTCCCTCACAGAAAGCGAGAAAGAGAGAGAGAGAGAGAGAGAGAGGAGGGACCCCCGGGCTCTCGGCCGTTGCCGAGGCGGACCCCGCGCGCGGGATCTTTACCGGCGATCTCAAGGTCAACTAGGTGTCGGCAAAGGTCGGGGGTGAACGATCCCTGGAGTTTTTCCAAGCTCGGAGAGATGTTATATACGCGCCGCACACCGTGCGACGTGTAAAATTGAGGGGTGCAGCGCGCGCACGAGCTCGCGCGCGTTGCCTCGGAATAACTCCCGGGTTATTTTTTTCTCTCTTTTTTTTTTTTAGGAACCGGAGAAGATTAATTCTAGCGAAAAAAAAAGAACGTGAAAGAATCTCGCGGAGAGATGAACAGGTACCAATAGCGGCGGTATTTCGAGATGTGGGCAAAGAACGTCTGGAATTTTTATCTTTGTATTTTCGTTCGTCTCTCCCGCGCGCGTTCACAACAAGCTTTTGTTAATAATATGTTAAATAAAGCGCCGAAGCCGCGGATATTCCCTCCGTATCGAATTTACGATCGTAACCGCCCGGCCCGTCTCTGAAGTTGTATCAAACGTCGGACAAGCGGACTAATCGATTCAGGTGAAATCTGTACGCAACACACACGGGCCTTTCACGTCGTGTCGTCTATCGTAAAAAGGGCGAAAAGGAATGATATACGCGTAAGGGTCACCGAAGGGGAATTCAGAGGGATAACACGATCGGCTCAGCGGGGATGCCGAGGGAGAGAGAGATTCATGCCTCTGCCGAGGGGCCCTGAAATTAAACACTCCCCTCCTTCTCTCTCTCTCTCTCTTTCTCTTTCTCTCTTTCTTTGAGCCGGTCTGTTTTTCTCGGAAGGGCCGAGAGAGAGTCGGCCGCGACGATATAACCACTTCTGAAACGCGCGGCTAACCGTCAACTTGGTATCCGCCCCCGGAAATACCGACGGATCCTCTCGATCTACCGCCGCGGCACAGACTAATTTGCCGCGAACTCTCGTTTGGTAACGTAAGATTAAGAGAAAATTATTTTTTTTTTTTCACTTTTTAAAACTGTATTTTAAATACAAAGACGACTTTTTTAATTTTTATCACCCGCGTTTTAAATTCACGAGAGAGCGGCTAGATTTACTAAAAATTTACTATCGAGCAAATTCGAAGCGTGTTGATGATTCCACCGGTTTGTCGAAACGAACTCTCAGATTTTTATCGTCCCGGCAGGCCGAAAAGAGACAACGGCCAAGATCCCGTCTTCTTCGATCGTGACATTTATTTTCTCATTATAGCCGGGATCCCTCATGCATGACGAGAAAGAAAAAAACAACGAAGAAATGAGGCGAACGAGACCGCAAGTCCCGATCCCACCGACCTGCGGTAATTCAGAGGTTCGGATAATAATAATAATAATAAAAATAAATAAATAAAAAAAAAAAAGAAGTCTGTAGGTTAATATGATGAATGATCGGGCGCTCTCGTCCCTAATATAATTCCGCGAAGTGCAGGCAGATATGTGTCGCCGGAGGCGTTAAATCGAGAGATAGCCAAGCTGCGTAACACACGCGTGTTTGCACGTACGTGCATATGCGCGCACGCACACACACGCACGCATAAATCCGCGCACCTTCGATCCGTCCGTCTGTCCGTCCGTCCGTCCACGGGCGTCCGGCGCCGATAAATCACCGTTGGCTTTATTCCGCGCGAATTAAAAGTGTCGATAAAACTGGCCCGGCAAAGAGCGATCGTGTACATACGCAAAAAGCGGCTGCTCGTTACGGTCGGCTGCGCCCGCGCGCGCGTATTTAATCCGAAGATTTGCCTGTAATTTCGTTTTGCGAGTAGAGAGAGCGCATCTTCATTAAAGCGCGATTAATGCGTCTTCATCACACGGCCGCGTAGTCACGTTCATTGAATTTGCGGCGCGTATTGAACGCGGCACGCGCTCGATTCGATTTTATTTTATTACACACACGTAAAATATTTTACTGTTGCGTTTGACTTTGTTGACACAGCTTGATGTTATATATATCGGCTCGCGTGATGCAATTTTCGGTTAACTAATTTAATCGTTTTAATTGCCTCTGCGGCCAACATAGTCGTAATGTGTAGATAAAGGAAGAGAAAATGTAGTTAATAAATCGAGAGAGGATGAGAGCTCGTAAATTCGGTTAGCGAATAATCAATGCTGCAGCAGCAACCGGCTGCTAATGGCCGTAATCCGATGCGGCAATTTTCCATCTTGTGTACGCTAATAAAGCCGTCGTACATATAATTACGATTAATATCTCATTGACGCAGTTACGCGCATTCTTCTCCTCTAATAAGGGGGCGAGTGGGAAGAATATAGAGTAGAGCGGGGCTAGTTGAGGCCGAAAGAAGTTGGTAAAGGGATTTGTAAACATCTCAACAAGCAAAATGCGACATAAAAATATTGATGACTGCGTAAGAAAACGCGGAGAAATACAATCGTCTTCTTGTTTTTCAGCATCAAAACTAAAATTATTAAGTCTGTTCTTTTTAGTCTATGTGGTGATTATATTGATATAATGATTAACAAAAGCTAGGAAAGTTGTTTTTCGATATATATATTGCGTATTGATATATATCGCATATCGAGATATATCGCATTTCGAGATATATCGCATTTCGAGATATATCGCATATCGAGATATATCGCACATCGATATATCGAACTTTTTTTTTCATTTCTAATTGCCGATTCCAGCAAAGTGTTAAAATTTGGGGCCGTAAAAAGTTGCCTCGCTGTACTCTGGATCGGTGAATCGAAACTTTTTTCAAGAACCGCTAATCTAATTCTCTTTATTATCAATTCGTGCTGATTTAATTATCAGAGAACAATAGTTACCTTCGAGTCGAAGTTCAAGTTCGACGTCTGCGATTATCATCGCGAGGACAGTGGAAACATCGGTTAAAGTATATCTGCTGCGAACGATTCGCGCTTCTGCTTATCTCCGAAGATCGGATCGAGGGAATCCGCTTTCGAAATAGCTCGAAAAGCGCCGGCTGCTCGCGACCGTTCCTCGCGCCGGCTGCATTCCGCTCCCGGGTTTCGTCTCCGCTCATCTGCTCGTCGCGCGCGGCGCAAACTGAAATAACTCGCTACGACCGCCTCGGCATCGATCGGCGACTTAATAATAGCCGCGGCATCGTTCACGTCGACTATTTTTAGCATTACAGAGTCATCGCGACCTACAGCCGTTGCCGCAAACAGCGCCGACTTTCAATGGCACTCCTCCACTCGACCGTCCACTTCCACGATTTTCTCGCGACCGTGCAAACGCTGATAGCGACGACAATGCTCGATCCGCCGGTAGCTTTTTTTCTCGCGCCGCATTAGCTCTTCGACGAGCTAAAAAAAAAAAACCAATGATAAAATACAACAGTGCGCCGACAATTATACAATGTAAGTCGTGGAAGAAGTGTTTTTATCTTTATAAATAAATAAAGATATGTAAATGTACAAATAACTATGCACATAGATAAGTATCGCGCGAACTGTAGCGCACACGGCGCGCGTATCTCTTCACGCTGTGAAATAATAGCAATCGCAACAGCTGATAAGAGGAATTTGTCGACGATAAATTGCGAGTAATCTGGTTTCTTTGTTAATAGAGTGACGATCGCGATGAACGCGTCCGAGATGGATATCGCGCGCAATTCCTTCCGCGAATCGGTATTCATCAGAGATTCCGATAGTGGAAAATTTGATGGATGTCGGAGGAAGAACGGGGGGAGAAAGAGAAGGGCAAAAGGAGGTGGGAGAGGAATCGAAGCTCAATCTCGCGAGGAACGATCTTGACAGAAGAATTCGGAATAAAGAACGAAACGTGCTTTTATGCAAATCGCGTTACTTTTAACGTGCCGGGATTTTTCGAGCGCTCCGCTCTTTTTTCTCGTCCTCAAATTCTGCAAGTCGAGATTGTTCCTCCCCTTCTCCTCTCTTCCTTTCTCGCGTCTTGTATGTTTTTCTCACCGCGCGAAATATTAATTTCCAACCTGCGATTAATCGCGCACACCCGAGCCTCTCTTTTTCGCGATACACCCTCGGCCGCCCTAAAGGGCGGTGTGTGTGGGTGCGCGCGCCTCGCTCACATGGCGAATGGATACGCGCCTATATATTTCCGCAGGGGCGCCATTTCCTGGCTAAGCACGGCGCCGATAAATCCCACGCTCGGTTTATCGGACCTCTCCTTCCCTCCATCCCTCCCTCCCTCCCTCCCCTTTCCTCCTCCATCACTTCTCGTTCCATTGTGTCGCGCCGGTCGAGCGGCCGCTTCGAATCTGGGATAAGCCGCACAGTTACTAGCCACTTAACCCTTATCCAGCTCGCGCATACCTCAGCGAACAAACGAGAAACTGTCGGAGTCGGCGCCGCGCATTTAAGATTTCCGATTCGACAAAAGTGTCACAGTTACGCTTTGTCACGCGCGTTTCCTCAGATAAAATAGAACCGGATCCGCAATCGGAGAAGTTGTGTATTTTCTAAGCAGTTCGACAACAACAAAAACTAAACAATCGCGCCGTCGTCTGATGATGCTCGACTGCTGCGAGCATAAAATCTCTACGTTGGAAGAGAAGATCGATTTTTGAATTATCGAATTCGTCATTTGTAAAACACAAATAATTTAAGCACTCGAGCTCGATTGAAAATATTCTCTCTAGTGCTCTCGACGCGCTTCGGAATTTTCATCGTCATTACGTACAGAATTTTTTTTTATCGAATATTTCAGTATACAAAAAAACTTCATCGTTAAATAACCGAGAAAGTGTCGAAGATCTGACACGGGACAGAGAGACCTCGCGGAATATTGACTTGCCAATTCCCATTCTCGCTCGAGCATCGGTCGACCGTGTCTGGCAGTGTCAGCGGATTCGTAATAGGCCTCAGCGATCGGCGGTAGGACCGCAGTCATGAACTCTCTCTCTCTTTCTCTCCTTATCGTCGTTGTCGTCAGCGCGAGGAACACATTAATGTCGCCCCCGCCGGCTGTTCGTGCCAGAGCATTAAGCGGCCATTAGGGATCCGCCAGAAGACCAGTTCCGAGCCAACGACGATTCTCTCCGCGGCTTAATTACTTTCCGTTCGTGACCGCCGTTCTCTCTCTCTCTCTCTCTCTTTCGCTCTCACTCAATCGAATCTAATCGCGCCACGTACTCGACCGCGCGCGTGCAACACATTCTCGGCGAAACGTAAGGTCGTTTCATTCATTCGGGGGAATTCTCAATCGCGCGGAGGAATATCGATTCCTCTCGACATTCTCTCCTCCCGACTTTCTGCGTTTCCGTTTTCAGCTTTATACCTCCATTAATTTTCCATCGATCAAAGAGCGGCGTCAAATGTCGCTGCTCCGTTAAAAAGAGCGAGCTCAAACGCTCCTCCCTGTTTTTGCAAAAGACCGAAAGGTCGCGAGAGAAAATTAATGACGTAAAATTTTAATACCAAGTGGAATCGAGTTTAATTGAAAGTTCACACAATATGTCCGCGTTCTCTCAAAAAGTCCGGCGTGTGTGAGGGTCAAAAAAAAAAAAAGAGAGAAGAGACTCTCGCGACCAATTTCATCCCCGCGCGAAAGTTGCGTGTTTTCACGCTGTAAATTTTAAAAACGTTCTAATCTCTCGACCATAATCGCACAATTAATCGGGAACAATACGTTACCTGCCTCGGGACGCGCGATTCCATTCCGTCTTTGCGGGGGCACAGGGAGAAAGTGAGAAGGGATTTTGACGGAGGGACGACGCGCGACACGAAAACGCGCGGGACAAAGATAGAGACAGCGGGTAGGGTAAACTTTTGGGACGAGGGTTCGAAGTTACTAACGACGGCTTTTGTGAGCGCGAGCGTTGCCCGCGCCGTTGAACGAGAGAATGCCGGGATTAAACGGCGCGGCGCTCCTCCGGGCCGTTTGTCATTCCCCGGTCGCCGCCGGTTGTATGCACGCGTAACCGCACGTGCACGCAGGTGCGCGCGGTTCGATGCGCGTCGCCCGGATAAATATTTCCCGGTGCGACATCAGCCCGGTCGTCTTTTTCCTCTCCTCTCTCTCGCTTTTTTTCTCTTCTCCCTTTTTTTTCGACCGTGTCTTTGTAAAACCCGTTTGATTGCCCATGAGCTCGCCAATTGTTCGGGTTTTTGGGAATTGCTGCGTTCTCTTCTCCGTTAATAAGCGGATTTTCACAAAGAAAAAAAAAACAATTCTGTTCTGTTGCGACACACTCTCTTACGTGGAATCAGCGCGTCTGACAGTCAGTGAATATTTACTGATTCAAATGGAAGATGTCTTCTGCTCAGTAAAATTTTCTGTCATTGAATCAATTAGTGAAATTTTTATCGATTCTAAAAGAATATGATGCGAAGCAATTTTGTGTATTTACATCCATTTAAATGGCGGAGCCCTCAGCTACGGACGTTTAAAAATCGTACTTTCGGGTAGCAGTTTCTCGTCCTAAAATCGCCGGCCGCGAATGTGTTAAAACTGTTAAGAGAGCGCAATGTTTGCTCGAAAAATCTCATTTTGAATTGCGACGAGGTTTCAGGACGATCCGCACGTCCCTAATGATAATTTTAGGCGGCGGCTTGCGGCCAAGACCGGAAAGACAGGTTGAAGATCGCAAGGTCGGTCGCTGCACTCTCTCGGAAAGTTGTACACGATGCAGCAATCCGGGTAATCCGTTTGGCTCGGTGTTCAGGGCCATGTAGAACGGCATAAAGCAAACGCGGTTGCGCATCGGTTGCACGCGAGCGTTTCCTTCCTCGATCTGAATTTCTCACGCGTGTTTGTTCCCTCCTCTCTGTCTCTCTTGTGTGTGTGAAGCGCGTGTTCACGCGAATACGCCTTTTAGCGCGCAGGAATGTATAGTTTCGCTCGTACAATTTGCGCTCCGCGCATGCAATTTTCAGCAGAAATGCGGATAATAAGAGCGTAATTGTGTTTGCCCGATTACAATTATTTCCAACATTTTGCCTCGAACTTTCATTATTTTTTATTTCTCTCTTCGGGACACAAGCGAATGAATTATCGGATTTTTAGTTCTGACGCACGTTGAAAGCAAGAGAGAGAGAGAGAGAGAGGAGAGACGGCAATAAGACGACTTTAGCGGACTTGTCGGGAATGTAAGCCCGTTGTACCGTATAAAGGAGAGGAAAACGTCGACAAACCCGCCTCTCCTGCGCTCGCGAAACGAGTAACCCGCTTTGCGATTCACGGGACACGGGGAGAAGAACCGCCGCGGGGCGTCGAGAGACGTCGGAGGAAATTTTCCGGCGCCACCCTCCAACCCACTTCTCGTTCCCCCTTTCCACCTTCTTTTCCTCCTCCCCGCGCTCTTTCGCGCTTTTCGCTTCCGCCTCCTATCCACCCCGTTATCCTTCCCCCCGCCCCCTGCTTTATGACCTGTCTGTTCCGAGCTCTTCTTCCGGCGTGGCGCGTCCTCGAGATCGTTCTGAATTTCATTGTCCTTTCGCATATATTCCGCCGAGCTGATCCTCGCTGCTGCGAGGCGGTGCTTCTTTGAATTTTTCTTTTCATAACCGACTCGATAATTCGCCCCGTTCCCACTTAGTTAGTCTAGTTCGTCGGCGAGATATTCCTCTCGCATCATTTTGCAAAAAAAAAAAAAAATTTACACGTTCGACGTGTGTCAGTTTTTAATTTCGAACGGTTTCGATTTTATTTCGAGGGGATCGCGTCCACGATTCAATTTCTCGATATGTTTAGAGCGGATACGGCTAATTCGGGACGACGACAAGTTGACGTTTCCATTAATACTAATTTTAGCGGTTGGATCACTCCGAGAGAGAGAGAGAGAGAGAGACGTGACATCCTCTTTAAAGATTCACCGAAGCGAGACCCAAACGATGATATCTCGTTCTTCTTCGGGAACGTTTCAAAATAAAAATGTCTAATTTCATTTCTATTGACGAACAAGACACTTTCTCATCAAATATGTATTCCGAACGTGTCTCGTCAAAGACGTTCGCGACCGAAAAAAACTTTTTATAACAGTATTTTCTAATTTGCCGCTTTTGATCGGATTCCGCTGTGTTACGGAGTCGCGCGCGTTGCGAATTCACGATTCGATGTCAGTAAATGTCGGTGAAAATAACAAGTTTCGATCGTGACGGCGTATTTTCTTCTCGATCTCTTTTTTTTTTTTATTTTCTCTCTCTCTTATCTCGCGTCCAAAAAAATGCTCTCAGTCTCGATTTTTGACAGTAAACTTCTTTCATGCGTATGCAAAAAGCGACATGAAAAATGTTCGCGATCTCTCGGCATCGTCGTCGTCGTCGTCGTCGTTTGTTCGCGAGCGTGCGAAAATCGTCACGCAAGACTTGGTTTTCCTCCTTTCATCCTCGGCTTCTCGGCGTGCTTTCCCGTTCGCGGCGGCGAGGCACGAGTTGCTCGAACTTTAATTCGGTCATCCACCTTGTAACGGGTATTCTCTGACTCTCGGCTATAGCTTGAAAACTAACTTCGCGCTGTCCGCGAGAGACGGCGAGTGAATGCGATTCGGCCGAGATAGTAAACTGTAGTCGACAAACAAGACGGAGCCATTAAACTTTCGCAATAGAAATTTGGTTGTCGTTGATTCAGATCAATCTCTCGATGAGACGACGACGACATTTCCGATCGTTCGTTTCTTCGCAATGCTGCGCGTCGTACAAAATTTTGTCGAAAAGTTTCGTCGCGAGTAACGCGACGAAAAAAGAAAAAAAAATAGCCAAAATGTCTTTCTTCCGCCGCCTGAAAATACAAACTGCGGTTTCATTGCACAAAGTTATTTAGCGCTCGAGAGTCAACGAGAGAGAGTTGGCGAAGTAGACTCTCGCAAGAAGCGCGCGCAAATAGAGGACGAAACTTCGCATTGACAGAAATTTTAATTGAAATCTTAATTAAGCCGGAATTTTTAAAAGTTGCCGCAACGATGGCTTTTAATTTTCCCAGTTTCGGATTCAGTCCAAGAGAAATTCTCGGAGAGCCCCCGGAGACTGTGCAATTTCGACGTTTTAGCGCGTGTAACGGCCGCACTTTCCTTATCGCCGAGACGTAATTATATTCCGCTTTCACGTGCGAGCAACGTTCGACTCTGGAAGAAAGAAAAAAAAAACAAGTCGCATATCGCGTAACGAACGAGTCGCGGAGGGAGGTGGTATTTTGAGATTGCGACCGGGAGGGAAACCGAAACAGAACTGAGCCTTCGCGCACAATCTGTCGTCGTTTGTGGGAGAGCGAGCATGCATCGTATCAAAGGATCGTCGTCGCTGGCAGTGTTTGCGTCACATGGTCATTACGAAGATTATGAACGGCAATTAGCTGCGCAGCGGCGAATTTACCTCCGAATCTGAGCAATTAAGGTGGTATCTCGTGCGCGGTTTTGAGAGACGGCGTAGTTGAATCTCGTCGGGAAAGAGTGAGGGAGAGAAAGCGAGCGAGGGAGAAGCTAAAAGGCGGAGGGCGTTAATTGTAATTTTGTCACTGGGAAAGTGTTGCAGTCTCGAGTTGCAACCTGCGTTCCGAAAATACGTTTTCGCCGCGTTTTGCCGACGCGATAACGCAGTTTTCACGATGTAATAAAAAGTCAATCCCGTAAAACGTGTGTGTGTGTGCGCGCAGGTGTTTCTTGAACACCAGAAACCGCGCAAAAGGGTTGAGCACACGCGTGAAAACGCAACAAGCAAATTTTATTTTCGCAAACATTTCTAACGATTGGAATTTTTTTCCGTCTGTTTCAGGTAAGCTGATTGAAACGTGCAGATATAACGGAGCACCGGGGGAGCTTCTTCTCCACCGTCAAGTCCTTCATCCCTGTGTGCGTAAAATTTATTGACGAGTAAGCCAGAACAGCAACTCCTGATGTAATTCGGCAGATGTTTTTTTCTCTCTTTTTCTTTCTTTTTCATGTGTTCTTTTTTAATTTATTAGTTATTTTTCTTTACATGTTCTCTTTTTTCACGTATATTTTTCGTAGTTTTGCGGGATAAAGCACGATTTCCACACCGAATATTATGAGCTCCGCAACGCGTAATAAATTGATAAACTCCGAAAAGTATTTAACGTTGTTGCGCATTAAACTATGAAAAATATAGACAGTAATTTTATATTTATAGTTTGAAACACACGTGCACACACTCAAGCTTATAACACATGGTTTTAGTAGATTTTTATAAATTTTGCAGATGGGCATTCTAACTTAAAAATTTTACGTGTTTGTTTCTTTCTTATATCTTTGTAATCTTACTGCCTGCATTCGCGGAGTTTGTTGATTGCAAATTGCGAATTTTTGCACTCAAGAAGACTGCTCTCGGAGCGCTCAATAAACGACGCTTTCTCTCTCTCTCTCTCTCTCTCTTCAGGTTAGGTACAGATAGGTTTATTATTAGTCGTAAAGAGCATACGAGGCTTCCTTTACTATGCGATACAAGCCGCAGTTATGCATATATATCGGTCGTGTGTGTTAGCTCGCAACTACGTCGCTCGTTGACCGTTACAACTCGACACGGCGAGCCATGAAACGCTCCTCCGTATCTTTGCTCCACTTGCGAAACCTCGTTAGTACCAAATCGAGCAGTGCTGTTTGTTTGTTTGTTTGTTTGTGTGTTCTTGCGAACGAGCAACGCGCGCGAATCTATTCAATCGAAATTCGAGAAAGAATTTCACCGTCTTGGTGATTCGGTTTTCGGAAAAGCACGTGGCAATGACCTAAAATAAACTCTCCGCTGAGATTTCGAGATAAATAAATACATTATTCAATTGTATCCTCTTGTTGAAAAGTAATAAAAGAGTTTTTACTCTCAATTCTCTGTAACTTTCCGCAATTAAGCCGAGAGCTTTTGGATCATGTGGCGTGTATTTTCGTTACGTTTTTCCGAATCTTCGTACTCCACTTTTACACCCCTGTTGTCACAAAGGAAAAGTGTCGTGGAATTTTCATGATTTTCTCTGCTGTTCCCGAGACCGTCTTCTCGGGACGATGAATTCATGAAGCAACTAATGCGCGCTCCGGAATGATCCGGAGATGCAAATGCGCGACGATTATACTTTTGTCCTTTTTCGAAACGACATCCTCTCGTTGCGACGAGACGTTGTCGTCGTCGGCGACGATCGAGAAAAAGATAGAGAAACAAGAAGAAGAAGAAGACGAGAACCGGAGGCGGATTAAACCGAATGCAAATATTTAATTAAATCCGCGCGGTGGCGCGTATCCGACGGGGGTGGTTTATGAGCGTCGGCGTAATTTCTTCTCGGAAGTCGCAGCGAAAGTGGAAGCAGCGGTGAGAAAGAGAGAAAGAGAGAGAGAGAGAGAGAGATGCGCGCAGACATGATGCCGGCGGGGGGGAAGCGCGCTGCTGCGTGTTGCATCGAATCGAAACCGCGCGCGTCTCGCCCGTAATGCAATCCGGATGAACAGTCTCGAGCTGCAGCTTCATTAATTACGTTCGCTGTATATAATCCCATTCAAGCATTTTATTTCCCTTCATAAATAACGCTCGGCGAAGCGTTCGATTATAACATTGGAAAAAAAAAACGTGGGAAAAGGAACATACCCTCGCGGTTAATAACAAATGACATTGAGACGATGATGACACGAAAAGACGCGAAATTAAAAAAAATGTACACGAAGGATCGGAAATACGCGCGACAAATATTTATAACGCGCGTATTACACGCGTTTGACGTGACGCGATGACGAGTGGAAAACGAGCAACTCGTGGGGGGAATTAAACGTTCATTCTTCAATGTTGTATTTTGTATTAAGCCGTCCAATCACTTTATGCTAATAAAGCGCCGTAAAACTAAACGAGATGAAAACGGTGGGGCGATGGCACGGCCGGAGAAGCGCGCATCGGGAATATATAGACCTCTCTCGCAGGTAATTCGGTATGCGAGGTTATCGTAGCATCTCCATATTCTCGGAGCATGCCGGGGAATGCGGGTCCGCGTTCTCCTTCTTCTCCCCTCCCTCCCTCTCCGCCCCGGTGTGATATACGATCGAACCCCACGGTTTTCTCGCGGCGCGGCGCGGCGACGAGACAAACGAGCTCGCCGCCGTTGCCGCCGCCATGGAAGAAAGCCAGGAAGGTATGCAAATCGAGGGAAAACGGCAGATGGATTAGCTGGATATCGGAAGGACTAATGGATATTAGAATCCCCCTCCTCCCTCCCCTTCACCGAGTGTGCCGCAAGATTACCGCGCGCGTCCTTCGCTCGCTTTTCGCGGTCGCGGTTTTCAAGCTCTCCCTCGAGTGATTAATGCACTCGAGAACAATCCCATTGACTCTCTCCCGACGTTCTCTCGCATTTCGTCATGTCCATGAATCCTTGATATATTTTTCCTGAACAGAAGTACACGGGGGAAAGAAGTACGTTTTCTTCCTTCGCGCAGCGTCAGCTAAAAAATCTCGGATTACAGATCGGCGAGAGGGAAAGATGCGGAAGCCGTAAGGGACGTAAGGATAAAAATAATGCGCGCACGCGGTCTACTCTCCGGAAATCCTATCCGCATAAAACAATTCTGAATTTTATGACGTAACATTATGTCGTTCATTCTAGCATGAGATCGGCTCCTCCGTAAACTCTCCGAGTTTATCTGTATCTTCTTGACGCAGATACGATGCGCGATGTTTGCGAGGGATTTACGAAGTATATCCATCCTCCTCCTCCTCCTCCTCTCCCTTCCCGATACACTCTTTCGAATAAAGTAGCGCCGCGGAAAATTCACGGCGCGGAACTCGATTTTATCGGGTATCGAAACAATCCTCTCTCAAATATTTACGTCCGCCGATGTTCCGTCGTTTAAAGCTCGTTCCGGGAGCGCGTTACACGCGCGAACTCTTCTTCGCAATCTCGCGGCACTTGGCGCGCGAGAATCTTTGCGAATCCGCGATTGCGCGCGGTGAAAGTCGATTACGCTGCCTATAACACAGACCGCCTCTGTTTAACGACGCCGCTTACTTATCATGTTGTTTAATATATTGTTTAGTTCCTTTTCCTACGGAAACTGTCGCGCGTTTTTCTGAAAATCACGTCGAATACAGATAAGGGCGGGAAACTCGACGATCAAGAGGTGTCACATGCGATATCTCGCACGAGAGACTTTAAATACAGCGCGCCTCTACTCGCGCGTAATTCCTTGCACTTTCCGACGGACTTTTTATTAAACGGAAAAGACATCTCGGTCAGGAGTCGAGGATCTTCCGCATCTTCTGCTCCAGCGAAATATTATCTCTCGTGGACGTCTGCAAAAACAAACAAACATTCCGCTCTTTGCTGATTGACTCGCGACTAATGTGAGATACTACAAATCGCACGATTCTTGCGATCGCGCGATTCATTTTCCGCGATCAATGTTGAACGACCTTTACACAGACGGCGGGGCTCTTTATCTCCGTCGCGATCTCCCTCGCGCAAGCGGGATATCTCGTATCGAGTGCACGTGCATCTCTCGCGCCTTCCATTCACATGAGTTGCGCGAGCGGAAATCTGAGCGCGCGCGAGGTCTCTCTGGCTCGGCCGACCGGGGAGAGCAAAACGGCGGAAAGACACGGCGCGTTAAGTGGGCGAGGCATTGTGTGCACGCCCGACCGCGGCCTTGGATCTAATTATTCCGAGTGGCTTTCGCGCGCTGATATCTACGCTGTTTCGCTGGACGGCGCGCGTGGGAGCACAGCCCCGTTCAGACAGCGGCGGGAAATTAAATGAACGGAGGACGTAAGCAAATCCGTAAGAGGATTCCGCTTTCTTTTTTTTGGGAGGGGGAGGCCATGTTTGAAACTTGCGAATATAGAAATTTCTCTTTTCAAAGGGATTACAGCTTAGCTGATTAAACAGTCACGGAGAAGTTGAACGACGGACTAATAATAACACGGTCTTGTTCTGTTATTCGTTAAGATCGCATGTATTGCCACGTCGTCGTCAGGAGCGAGAGCGCGAGTTTCCTCACTTACATACACTTTTCCCGCGCGCGTGTTACGAAAGTCGAGTTTTGCGTTACTCTATTTCACCTTAATTCCATTTAGCCGCGCTCTCTCCGCATTGTGCGCCAGCCCGTCTTTCACGAGGCCGAGGAAGACTGGAAGCTACCGCGCGGAAAGCAAGCGGAAAGGGTGGGTGGGTTACAGAGCGAAGGGCGGGCACGAAATGCTGGTGCAATATGAAAACTAGATTTTGAGGTAGCGATGCTGCCGTCACGTTGCCGTGTATATTCCGCATTTCAACTGATGTATCAAAAATAAATGCGATTAAAATTAATCGCACGATTGTATTTATATGGAAAAAAAAAATATATATATATAATTGTTAAACATTTTCTCGCCGCAATAACTCGGCGCGCGTTGAAGAAGCGGTGCGAGATTTTGACAAAACCAATTCGTTACATTTCAGTTTGATTGTAATCGGTTTTGACTTCGGCCGCGAATTTCCGATATATATTATATTGTTATCGCACACGTGGCACATGAGATATATAGTTTAATTATCGCGCCGCACAATAATTATCACGTGTAATTGGTACTTGTGTCTACAATTGACGTTTCACGATTGGTTTATTCATTGTGAGAAGAAATGATCATTGTCGTTAAATAATGCGCCGCGCATAAACAGGACATATCGATGCGTATTGCGGAATTGTTGTCCCCGGCGAAATGGCCGTCGTTTGTAACAATCGCGAAATTTCAACACATACAATCGGCTCGCTGCGTGTTAACTCATTAGCTGACAAGTGATTCGGGTTGTGATATTCGTTATTGCCGGTTTCGCGCGGCCAGCCGGAGCATTTTCCGCCGGCGAAACACACATTCGTTCGTTTGTAATCAATGACGTTTGCGCAACGTCGGAGGAACCGCTGCCTCAGTCGCATTGCCGTCGAATGCGGTGTTTTCGCTCGCCGCGCGCGCCGGCGACCATTCCCGGGGACCATTTTATTCCACTTTAGCTTGGCCGCAAGTTTCCAACGAGGGTCCGCTAAATAAAAGAAGCAACGACTTGAATCGTACACGCCGCCAGTTACTTTCCGTTCCGCTTTCCTCCCATTTTCGGTAAATTAATTCGATGGCGCGGCACGCTTTAAGCCCCAACAAACGACGTCGCGACACAATAGCGCGACGCAGAAACATCTGTATTACATCGCTACCAATACAGAAAGAGTGCTAAACAAAAAAAAAACCAAATTATTGAGAGAAAAATATACATTTCATATTCTATTTTATGTATTTTATTTTATCGCACGGAATGCGAGAAGTCGAGAGTCCGAGTTCGGCTTCTGGCCAAAGTCTTTGCATGAGTTTTTTTAAATTTCATCGGTTAAATGGGTAATTTATATACTTGAGATGCAAGTATCTTAAATAAATTTTCACACGTAGCTCGAATTTCCATCTTCGGAGGTATTCAAGTAATAAGTTTCTTGCAATTGTACCGAAGGCGACGAGTAATAAGAAAACGTAGCGCGCGCGCGCGGAACGTCGACACACGGCTCGATCGTCCGGCTCTTTCAAACTCCTTTATTTATAACGGTACAGCTTGTTCCGGGGCAGTCGCAAGAAACTCGGCAGCTGCCGTCGGCTCGCTTCTTCATCGGCCGTCGCTGCTGCTGCTGCTGCATCGTCGAGTAAGGGGACAACTCGCGAAGTCCTTGAGAACCTCTCGCTGTTATCCGCGTTCTTCTTTCGATATCGTGCCAAGTAGGTCGCAAACTACTGCGGATTTAATTATTTCGCACAGAATTCGCGATCTCGCGAGATTAAATCCGAGTCAATCCGCTCGTTAATAATTATTTCATATTCGTCGATAATTTATTCCAAAGACGTTGGATGAAAATAAGCGCGAAGCAGTAATTACTGGTCAAAAATTTCTCGTTTCTCTTCGCGCTTCAAGATTGATGTCACTTGTATCGATAGTCGCGATATAAAGCGAGATTCCGGCACCGCCTTAAAGTCCGCAGTTCTGTGTCTCACATCATCTCGTGTTATTATTCGCAAAATCAATAAATCGTCCATGCATATATGTACGCGTAATTTGTTCCGCGTAAAAGCTAACAATCCTTTACTCGCGTTACTTCAAATTATGCATGCGCGCGCGCGCGAATTTACACTCGGATAAATCCCCTTAAGGGGTTACCCAACCGCAATTATTCCCTTCGAATGCGTGACTTCAACTTCGTTAAAAAAAAAGAATTCGCGGACGCATAACGCGCCGCTGGCGCGGGTCTAAATCTCGTTAAACAATCTCTCGGGGTCTTTCGGGAAAATAATCGCGTTCTTTCTGAAACACGCCCCGTATATTTGCCCGCGCACACACATGCACACGGGATGCGTGAAGGCATTTCTCTCGGAATTGCGGAAATTCAATTCAACTTCCTCTGATAAACACACGGGAGAATCTTTTTCTCTTTGTCTCTGTTTAGCCCGTACGACGAATGTCTATTATCTGAAAGCTTAGGAAAACTAGCTGATGTCCTCGAAAGAAAAAATGTTATCTCTCTCTGTTTTTTTGTTTTTTTTTTTTTACGAACGCGTGTGACAAAGGAAAGAATCGTCTGCGATGCGCCCGACGATGCGTCGCGTTATCTGAGAGCTCACACAGCTGTAATCTCTCGCGTGGATATTGCGTTCTTCTCCTCGTGTCAATCCGTGATTTCTCCGCGCTCTCGCGTCGAAATTTGATACAAGCGTATCGCGATAAGCTCTCGGACGACAGTCCTCTCGCACGCGGTGTGTGTGCCCGAAACAGATTCGCGTTAGCGATAATTTTCTCGGGACGAACCGGTTTCCCCGTCTTCTCTTTTCTCTCCTCTCGTCGCCGCGCGAGAATTTCACGGGGAACGAGGGAATAATGCTTTCTCCTCCCTCTCTTTTGGCCGGCCTTCCTTTCATCGTGACGTCTGCGGCTTCGCCGTGAATTACGCGGGGTATGTCTTGTAGTTTCCCTTTGGCTTCCCTGACCTCGTTACGTTCCTCGCCGCTCGAACACCGCGCTACTCGGTCGCGCGATCGCACGTCCACGCCTCAATGCGTAATCGCTCCGCGAGAAGGAATCGGAGGTTTATTTTATCTCGTCTGCATCTCTCTCTCGTGAGAGAAAAACAAAAGATTACGCAAGACGGATATTCGCGAAAATCATTTTCCGCGCGCATATTTCTCGAAAGGAAAACGGATTAAAAAATTCGAACAGTTCTTTAAGCGCCGCGATGACACTCGTGATGACGAACGTTGCAAATTATCTCACGGAGAAACGTCAATTTGTTTGAAAAACGAGCCCGGGTTAGGTAATCTCGTTACCTTTCGCGATCCGGAAATAAGAAGATATCTCCTCTGGCTTTTGATGTCGATCGGTGGAAACGAGAGTGAGGCATAAAATATGATGCAACTCTCGACGAGGTTAAAGCCGGAACGTTTTTAAATCGGCTTAACGGGTCAGCGAAATCGGAAAGCACAATCCAAGGGAAAACGAGGTCAAGGGATGAGACTCGGACGAAGAAAAGAGAAAGAGGAGAGGTTTCCGCCAACGAGGGGCGTGTAAATATTTGCTCCAAGTATTTAGTTCTGTCATAAATCCGTTTGTTTTTTTCCGTCCGCTCTTTCTTTTTCTCAAGAGAGATTTGCGGGCGAGAGAAACGCGACTGTGACCGAAATTGGCGAACGTCTTGCGGAAAAATTATTGTCAGCCAATATCACGCGCGTGCTTTTTCGCGATTACTCAGATAACGAAAGATGACACACACACACGCGCGCGCCGATCGGGCGCAAAGTTCGCGACATATGTTGCGAACGATTTCGTTAGCCTTGGACGGAAAGTTCGAGACAGAAACGCTTTTGCGGCGTCGTAGTCGCCGTTTAAGCCGCGGCTTAACTCGGTTCAAGACATCGCCCCGTCTCTCTCTCTTTCTCTCATCTCCGTACCTTCGCCTCATTCTGTTGCTCGGCCGCGCGGCTTTTAATCGAGCGCCAGGGGATTATCTCAACGTCGAATCTATGGTCAGCCTGCAAACCGCCAGCAAACTTCGGACCTTTGTAAGCGTCGTGTTCCGCCGCGCGACTCAGGTGCGTCCGTCGTTTCACGAACTCACGAGAGAGCAAGTCTTCTTCCTTTGATAAGGTCGATCGTCGTACGTGCGGCGATTGATAAGTGCTCGAAACGACGGACGCACGCAGATAGCGTCACATCGTTGACAAGTTTCATCCTTCGAAAGTCACCGAGCAAGTCGTCCGCTTTGACGAGCCGCGTCACACGTGCCAAACGCTGCGCGCGATAATGAGCCGACGTTTGACACTTGTTCTTCCGAAGAATGAAGCTTGTCAACAGCGGTGTGACAAGTCCCTTCGCGTCGTTTCTGCTTGTCAATCGCCCCTCTCCGTATAACGAAACAAATTTCAGGCTCGTAAAAACGTTAGTCATCATCCGAGACGATTCCGTTCGTCTTTTTTTTTTTTTTTTGTTTTATGATAATACGACACGGTATTCGCGAGTTTACGCTCGTCATGGATAAGTAGGCCAGTCACGGGTGATATTCCTGGAGGAGGAATATCTCCTCGGGATTCGCGAATATCGTCAATGATCGATCACCTACCTTTCTCCCCCCAGGCAGCCGCGGTATTTACGGAGAGAGAGACCTGCTTACCGCGCGCGCCACATAATTTCGTGCGAGAGCGAGCGAAAGAACGAGAGAGAGAGAGAGAGAGAGGGAGAGAGAAGCCATTTGTCGCGCGGATCTTATCCGGGGAGGGAGGCAACCTCTTCGTTTTAAAGCGACTCGAGCGTAAATGCGCCCTCGGAAGCAACCCCCGACCGAACCTCCGAAACGCGCGCGCGTCGGGCCACTGCTTTACCCCGGATATTTATTACCCCACGGCGTGTAACCTTATCGAGTGGGCCCCCGCCATGCTTGAAATCGTGAGAATTCCGAGTTAAACTCGCGCACGAAGAGAGAGAGAGAGAGAAACTCCGCGTCTTCGCTCCCACACCTCCGTCGCACGTACACAACACACACCGACGAGGTATCGTGTACGAGCGTGTGCCCGCTAACAGGACAGAATGTAATGGAGAACGGGACGGGATGGGACAGATGGGAAGGGGGGTAAGGAGAGCCTTTGACTGGCGCGCACGAAGGGAACCAAACCGAGCAGCCCCTCAGGTTGCTCGGCAAGGGTGCGCGCGATATTGATTCCACCTACCGTTTCCGCACCGGAGAGCGTGGAAGCTCTGCATTATGTTCGCGAGAGAGTCTAGTCAATGGGCATAATTCCGGCGTACTAAAGCAAGTCCCGGCTACTTTTCAGAGAGAGTCGCTCGCTCGTGTCACGGCGATAATTAATTGGAGTTGGTTTTCGAGCGCCGTTTAACATTGCAATGTACCTACGCGGCGCACACAGAAGGTGTACATTGACCCCGTTCCGTTGGAGATAATCTGATCGATATTGTTCTGACACTGTAACGAGATATCCGCCCAGGAAAAGAAAAAAAAAAAAAAAAAAAAAAAAAAAAAAAAAAAAGGAAAGACAAACTTTGTACACAGAAATACCTCAATTTTTCAAAACACACGCTCGCTACACGCGCGAGCAAATTACGCGAAAGAGAATAATGTCGGATTGCGACGAAGTCTCTTTTAATCTAAAACAAAAAAAAAACAAAACAAACAAACATTCGTTCTTTCTTTGTTTATCGAGATCCAGCGAAATATTACGAACGGCACGAAGTCACCTCCGGGGGTGACTACCGGGCGCTATTAAAATCCTCTCCACATTCGCGAATATTACTGCGCCGTCTCTCCCTCGCCGGTTATTCTGGACGTGGGTGTGCATGAACTTTTCCCGGTGGTAGTGCTAGTACGTGTCCCCGGTACACCACCAGTATGTACGGCGTCTCGTGTTATATACGTTTACAGCTTTCCGATATCTAACTCTCTCCTTCTCTCCTCATCCTCTCTCTGTCTCTCTCGGCCAGCTTGGATCGATAACGATCTATATTGCAAGCGGTCGGTGCGGAGTGGTGGATGACGAGTTCTTCGACGCCTCGCCGATCGCTGAAGAGGCTATTTGCCCCGCGGTGACGGGGTGGCGGTAATAACGGCGCGCAGTTTCGCGAGGGCTCTATTATGATAAAACCGAAACTCCCTCTGGGAATTTATTACTAAACACGATACACACACACACACTTCGCCTTCGAAAGTCGCCTTCTCTCTTAAACAAAAAGTAGTTATCGGTAAAAGCGCGCTGAAATATCGGGACAATTCCGGGGGCGGATCGATACGATATAATGGAGACCTTCCACGCGAGAGAAGCTGCACGCCAGACGCATCGAGTTCCTTCGAATTTGTATAAACGCGGAAATGAATAGTTCCGAGATTTCTTTTTCCCATCAACCCATCCGAAATGTTGAACTGGACCTCCCCGCCAACGCGTCAAAATTACATTCGCTTCTATCATAAACTATTTGCTAATTTTTTGTTTTACGAATTTTTTTACTCAGGCAAAAATTAGCAAAGCGCGAAACCAACTTGTCCACTTGTATTTACTTTTTTTTCATTCACATAAATAATAGATAAATGATGAATAAATAAAAGTTGACTTGACATCAGAATTATAGCGGATATTCCGCGGTTATTGCCAGGGAGAGTCCGATGACCTCTTATCACATTTGCTCCCTCAGCGGGTTGTGCGGCAAGACGATCTTATCTTCCGCGATGCTACGAGATTAATAATGCGAGATCGGAGCTGTGCTCGGTCGAGAGATCGAGAGAACGAAGGAGAGGAATATGTCTACCTCTCGTAACAGACAAATACAAGACAATGAAGATTAATGCTTTGGTGTGTCTCGTTCTCTTTTCTTCTCGGCTCGACCGTTTCTCAGGTCGACCGGGCGTCCGTGTGAAACGCTTCGATAATCTCCCGGGAAAATTGGTCTTTTCGATTTTCGAGATGTGCGATCTTGTAGTTCTGACTCCCAAATACAATTAACATTTATTAATTGCATAAGAAAATGAATAGTTTATATATATTTGAGATAAAAGTTAAGATCTTAGATGCATTTTCGAATTTTCCATGTGTAACGTTACACTATATTTGCACACACATGCGGCATTGATCGTCTGTAAACCATCTGCTAGTTATAGTTGATGATTTTTATATTGAAATTAGTTAAAAATAAAAAATATTATACATATAATTTACGACAAGAGAGAGGGGAAAGAGGAGAGGTATAGAAAGCGTCATTTATTATGTGCTTCGGAATACGATTAAGCGCAAAAGCGTAATAAAAGTTATGTAAGCAATTAAACAACCATTAATATCATACAAAAAATAAAATTAAAAAGATAGCAAAACAATAATAAGATAAAATCTCAAAAAAGAATAACAGAATGAAATATGACAATTAGCAACGATACTAATTAATATTTCCGTTGCCAATAAATAAGTTATTGTTGTCTTGAATAATTCAAGAGATCGAATCGCACGCGCATTGAAGTAATGCAATAGCAAATCATGTGAAAAATCGAAGGAGAAAGAAAGAGGAAGAGAGATTATAATCGTTATCTTTTTGTTTATTGCGCATATACATACATATATATGATAATAATAATATAGATAACATATACAATAATATAGAGATAACATATCGCGCGCGTCCGATATATTATCAGACAAGGCTGACGCAAGGACGTATCTTTAATTCTCCATCGTGTATAATTGCAGATCAGTAGTCGGCGTGACATGGATGTGAGCTTCACGAACGTGTTAGAGGGGGCTCGCCAGTACTTCCAGGGACTGCCCGTGCCGAATACAGGTAGTGGCGATCACAGTCTCCACGCGACATCCTCCACGAGTTCCGCCTCGTCTACGTCCTCGGCAACAACGCACGATCATGGAGCAGCTACGTCGCAGCCGAATCAGTCGTCGACGCAACCGTTCACGACTTCCACAAGCAACAGCGACAGCGGCGGCGTCGCTCAGGAGTCGAATTGTTATCCCGCTGACGTCAAACCGTCGTCGTCGGTGGAAAGCACGGCTTCCAGTTCTAGCTTCTGGAATCCGCATGTGGAACCGTATCCGCCGCAGCCGATCAGGGTCGAAGTTCCAGACACAAGGCCAGGCGACGAAGGATCCACCATGGAACCCAGCTCTTCCTCAGGCACCATCACTTTAACCGAGATGCAACCTTCTAATCACCAGTCCATCGCCTCTTCGTCGTCGAACAGTTCGCAGAGACCGCCACCAACGTCTACAACGTCGTCTTCGTCGTCGGCGACGTCGTCGTCATCTACTTTGTCCTCGAACGATCACAATCATCTCCATCACCAATCGTACCAGTCGAGCACAACGTCACACATGCACCAGATCCAACCGCCTCAGCAGTCACATTCCCCTGGACCGGTGTATCAGCAACTTAATAACGTTAGCAGGACGTCCTTCAGCGCGGCGGAGATGCTCGCCTCGTCCTCGTCGCATTCCACGTCGACTTATCAAACGGCCAACAGCAGCGATCGATCGCAATCAATCATACCGCAGAGGACTCAGTATTATCCGCGATATCATCATCCGGACATCACCAAGTGCGCCCCGACGCCTTACTCGCAGAGTTCGATTTACCAGTCCGCCAATGTGGCGCAGCCGTCGAGCTCGGTGCAGCAATCAAGCACGAGACCGACGCCGATGGAGCAAAGCAACGCGACTCAAGGACACTGTCCGCCGGAACAGCAACAAGTGACCGGTACTTATGGCAACGTGCCGCCTGCTCAAAATTTACCGAGCGGATCGACAATGTACGGATCCTCCGCTTTGTCCAACTCCTCCTCTTCCTCTTCTCAGAGTTATCGGTCCTCCGCGGGTCCTCAGCAGCAAACACATCGTCTGGCGATTGCTTCGAACGGCAACGACAAGTCGCACAATTCGGACGGACCGCATTCTTCCACCACTCCGTCATCTTGCTCCTCTTCGTCATCAGTTATCAGTTCACGTCAGTCAGGCAATTCCTCCTCCAGTCACATTCCTTCGCAGTCACAAAATCTTCCGGGGCACATTCCTTCGTCGCATCTGCCGTCCGCCGTCGCATCTTCAATGCATCAGCAGCAGCAGCAGCAACAGCAGCAGCATCTCGGTCACATAAACGCGTCGCCGCACAGTTCCTCGTACGGCAGTCGCGTCTTGCCGCCGCCGTCGCACGGTGTTCCGTCATCTTCACCCTCGGTCCCGACGAATCACTCGCAGCAGCAGATGCTGCTGCCACCTCCGAGCGGATACCACGTGGGAACGACGCCACCGCCGCATCACACCACTCCATCGCCACATCACGCGACGCCGTCGCCGCAGCGACACTCGCCACACGTGTCGAATCTGCACACGCCGCACGCGTCACCATCCCCGCATCATACGCCCTCGCCGCACAACAGCTTCCAGCCACACTCGCCGACCTATCCGCCTCCGCCGCCGCCTTCGGCATCGTCGAGAACGACGCCACACTCGTACAACCTGCCGCCGTCGGCTACCTCGCAGCACTATCAGACCCCGGCGACGGGTTACACGGGACAGGGCAATCCTTACGCACCGCGCCCGCCGTCGCAGTCTTCGTACCATTCCTTCCAAAAGAGTCCGCAACTGATGCCCCAGGCGAGCAGTTACTACTCCCAGCCCAACCGATCTCACAGCCAGTCGTACGGCATGCAGCAAATGCTGGCGCCGCCGCAGTCGGCGTTCCCCGGCACGCCCGGCAATAATAGCTTAGCCAACTATCAGCAGAGCGGCAGTGGCGGCAAATACTCGACGTACAACGGCGCGGACGCCGTGAAAAGGAGCGCAATGGACGTCGCGCCGTCAGCGACAACACCTTACAACACGAGCCGATCGTCGTTGCAGAGGAACGGCAACACGCACAACCTGCCACCCATTGCCGCTCTGTCGTCCTATCATTCCAACAGGCGGGAGCCTCTGGGGAAAGCGGCGCAGTCGATGGCGCAACGGCAGCGGATGCACTCATCGACGAGCGCGATCAGCAAGCCCTCGTCGATGACGATGCCGCCGCAGAGGTTGGCCGAGTATCCGGTGACACCGACCTCGGCCGTGAATCACGCACTGCCGGTGAACGGCAGGACCACTACCGCAGCAAACATCACGTACTCCCGATACAGCGGACAGTCCGGATACCCGACCTCGTCGTATGCCACCACAATGGCGCCTAGTCACCAGGGTAGTAATTCCAGCAACACTACGGTGACTTCCATCAGTCAGAGTAGCGCCAGCGTGAGATCTTGCGTTCCTACAGTTCACGCATACCAGTCTTCCGACGAGTCGGATCGGTCAGCGTCGGGATCGTCGTCCTATCATCACCACCACCACCACCAGTCGACCCGAATGACAACCGAAAGTTACGCCTACAAGGAATATTCCTCCTATCAGAACTCCACGTCGTCTAGCGGCGGCCAGAACACTCCGGCCGCCGCCGTGGTTACGTCTGCGTCGCCCAGCAGTGCGGTTCGGAAAAGAGAGTCTCCTCTGGATCTGTCGGTGAAAACTGTGAAGACCTCGGCCGATTCCACGGCACAGGACGACATCGAGGCCTCCAGCACCGACAAACACGTCAGCAGTTCGAATCTGAGCATTTCGAGGAGCAATGCGAACAGGCCGATGCAACCACCGCCACCTGCCATACATCAGCAAGCGCCGACACAGCCGTCGTATCCGTCGTCGTACGATCCGAGGCCTTCGAACAGCTCGAAGAACTCTATATCCGGAGTGCGAACGTCGACGCCTCAGACGGTATGCGCGCCCAAAGTGGACTTTTTGCCGGATTTCAACTCGACACCGCTACGTCATCAGTCACAACATCACGAGAACTCTCTTCGCAAGAGCAACGCGCAACAGCTGCACGCCCCGCCTGCCCAGCCTCTTTCTCATCATGCAAACAATACGACACCACTGCCCCACATGTCCACGTTCAAGAAACGTCCACTGCCCACATCGCCGTACGACGGTCTGACGATAGCGCCGCCGCCGCCGCCGCCTTCGTCGTCCGCGTCCTCGTCGTATCTTCAAGCAAACGATCCCGCTTATCCGAAGTTCGGGTCCAAGTTGATGGCGGATCGAACGTCGCGATTCGGCTCGTCCTCGTTGCCGACGCACAGCTCGCACAACCCGGCCGACTTGAACAAGTATTACTTAACGCAGGATGGCAGAGCCAAGTACGACCAGGAGTTTCTTCAGCACGAGCGAGTGCCGCTCAAAAGGACCGGAGAGCCAATCTACAGCTCCTCGGCGAGTCCCCCGAAGCAGTCGAGGTACGCGTCCTGGCGAGTGTCGAGTGTCGACAAACAGATCGCCGAGCCGAAGTTGTCGACCGCGGTAGCTCTGAGCGAACAGCATAAACGGCAAGAAATGAATCTGCCGCCCGGTCCTTTACCAAACGGCGCTTTAACGGCGCCTGGCACCTACGATACCGAAAGTTATTCTACGCAGGAATCGTCCCGGTACCAAGCTTATTGTGATAAAAGGACGTATCAGGAGTCCAAGGTTATGCGAAGCTCGCCGTCGGCGTACGGTCACTCGGTGATCCCGAAATCCACAAACGCACACTCGTTGCCGCAACAGTTGAGCAGCGTTCAGTCGACTTGTGTGAATTACCGTCAGACGATTCAGAAGACGACGTGTCCTCCGAACGGGATATCCGGCGGTCAGCCGCTGGATCAGCCAAATAATACCGGAGCCGACAAGAGAGTGCTCAGTTTATTGAGGAACAGTCTGGAGAACAAACAGAGGGACGAGCAGCTCAACAGCCAGCAGCCTATCTTAGTCAATCACAGTCAACAGAGTTTTCAGAATAAGGTAAGAAAGGTTTTCATATAATAATTAAGTGTAGCTTAGAAAAAAGTAAAAGTAAAAAATTAAAAATAAACAACCAAAGTAGTTTACAAAAAATAATATTTGCGATTGCTTATTTATTACTGATTTTTGACTATATTATTTCTTTTATCAAGGAACTGTTTGTTTAAAAAATATTAAGTTACTTAAGCTTTTCTAAATACATTTTTAAATCATTTAATTATTCAGCACTTAATAATGAAAAAAATTTCTTTTAGGTCGTCGCGCCAGTTGAGCCTAAAACAAATATCGGCAGACACAATCTGTCGCCGTTCACAGCAGCGAGTTTGCTGGAACGCAACAGCAACACACCGCCGCATTACAAGCTTCACGTTCCGCGGGCGGTGGACTCGATTACTCAGGACGCGCCGCGCAGCATGTACGCATCCCGAGTGAACGCGTCGGCGACGTTGCCCGGCAAGGAGGCCTCACTCTCGGGACCTCGCGCCGTGGAGAATCAGATACATCGCGACAAAGACGACGGCCTCGCCGCCATTCTGGCCGCGAAGATCAGAACAAAGGCGGAACTCAAACAAGTGCGTGTTACATCTGACTTTTACACGTTTTTTATATTTTATTGCGTTAGATTACGTCGATCTTACGATTTGCTCTTGTCTTGTTCAGGTTGGCACCGGTCAGTTTACAACGAAACCACCTATGCCCTCTCAGGACACAACGCCGAAAGGTAATTGATTAGTTCGCAGCACTATTAATCGGTAGTTGTTGTAAGACGAACATTAAACGATAATTTTGTACATCGCGTGCAGAAATTGACAGCACGGCCTCGACGTCGACGCCGCAGTCTGGTTCGTCCGCGGGCAGCCCGCCAAAACTTACGCGCGAGAAGACGGTCAACTTGCCGCCCCGCAGAAGGTTATTCTCGAGAAACGACGACGACAACATGCCAGTAGTAGTCGCCGCGGTCGTACCAGCTGCCGCCACGGTCGTATCTGCGGTATCGGCGAGAGTGAGCGGATGTAGAAGTTCCTCCGAAACGTCGGTGTTCGACTTCCGGGAGAGCGACTCCGAGGGCGAAATGCCGGTTCTCGAGCGGCAGACCTTGGAGGAGATGAGGCGGGACAGGAAGCAACTGTCGAAAGTGCAACCCCCGATTCCCCTAAACGACGCCGTGTGCATGAACATGGCGTCTTCGACGGATCTCGTAAGGATAGAACTGAAGGTAAATCTCAGTGAAAATTTAAAATCGAGAAATTTTTAATTTATATAACATGTATATGTGTATTTTTTATTTGTTTTTCTTTTAAACTTATTACTCAACTCTCCCTGTTTGCTAATTAACAGGAGAATGATTTATCCTGGAAATCTACCTGTGATAACTTTATGGAGCAATTGCGCGTGAACGATGCTGTGAAGAAACGAGGACGGAGAAAAAAGACAGGCGGCGGCACCTCGTCATCGAAGCTTCAGGATTCTAACGAGAGCGACAAGGACTCGAACAAGAACGCGTCGCAGTCTCAGATCAAGCCCGAGGATATCAAAAAGGAGATGCCGGAGGCGAGTAAGGAAGATAGAAACTCAACTTTCAAGGATATCAAGGATATCAAGGATATCAAGGATATCAAAGTTAAGACGGAACCCGGGCTGAAGAACGACGAGGAAAAACACTCGAGCGACGATTCGGACGAAGTGCCGTTAATCAAGAGAACAAAGCAAGAGGTGAAGAAGGAGGACAGCGATTACGACGAGGACGAGATCATATGTCGGAGCAGAAGGATTCGTCGCGGCAGCAGGATCAAACTCGAGTCTTCCAGCGGCAGCGAGTCCTCGAGCGAGGACAGCGACGCCAGTACCGAGTTCGGTCAGGGTTCCACGGTGGCCGACAGACTTCGCGCTAGGAAACGATCCACGGTTAACATGTCTGAGGGTATGAAGCTTCGTTCGAGAGACACCACTCCGCACAAGCTGAAAACGGAGAAGGAAAAGGAGTCCAAATTGTCGCCCCCGAAAAGCAGCACTTCCCAGAAAACGAAACTGAAGTTCGGTGACGGTAGCGATTTCCGACCCGGCTGGGAAGAGGAGGTTTACGTGTACAAAAAGTCTCTGAGGATGCCAACCAGGTTGATAACAGTGTCGAAGCCTTCGCGCTTTCACCGACTGTCCACGTCGCTACCGGACTTGGATCCCGGCTCGCCGGCACTGTCCGTGTCCATGGACAGTTCCGATGTGTGTCTAGGTCGCAACAAGAGGCAGATAGTGGACAGCGATGTGGAGTCCAATTACAGCTTCAGCATCGTTGGCCTCAGCAGTAAGATCGACGACGAGGAAGCGACCTCGTCGACGACCGTTTCTTGTCCTCCGAAGGCTATGATGAAACATTCCCGATCGGAGAACAACTCCATCGTCGACGTTCTCGCGCAGAAGGTCGGGAGCAATCAGAAGGACTCAAAGAAGAAACAGAATTCGAAGGGCAGTAAGATTGTGAACAAGACCAGCAACGAGCCGGAACTTTTGCCAACACCGAGCCCGGTTTTGTCGTCCGAGGCGTCGAAGAGTAATTCGAGAAACAGGACCTCGTTGAAAAACAACAAGAATTCGAGCAAGAACGATACCGTTCTGTACGGTTACTTCCGCAAAGAGACGCTCAATAACTTCCGCGACGCGTTCAAGAACAATCACACGTCCAACGAGATATCCGCGATGCTGTTGAAGAGCAGAACCAGAACGGAATCGAAGATCTTGAAGAAAGAGGCTACCATCCGCGAGGTATTCGGCGAGGATCGACCCGCGTCAGCTCCGCCGATACAAAATCACGACGACACGTCTCAGGACGACGATTCCCAGAACGAGACACCGGAGACCACATTGAGCAAGAGACGAACACTGAAGAAGATGGTGTCTCGTCTGAGAAACGCGAGCATACTACGGAGCCGCAAGGTGATTATGAACTCGAAGCGCCGTTTGCTGAGCTCCGAGAGGAGGAAAGATTTGCTCAAGTCGCTCGCGAACAAAAAACTGCATCGCATCAGAATGGAGCAGGAAGAAACGAACGACAGAGAGGAGGAAATTAACGAGGACGACGACAGAAACGACTTGGAGATTCGCAACAAGAAGAAGCTGAAACTTCGACCCGGCCGACGGAAATTCCGTTCGGGATTTGACTACATTCGCAAAAAGAAGAGGCCGCTGAGAAAGGACGAAGTGTTGCCGAAAGACAGAAAGAGAGTACGTATAATTTCTTTATTTTGTATTATCACCTTTTTTAAGATTTTTTATTACTTTAAACTCGAAATTTTCCACGAGTTTAAAGTAATAAAGTACTAAAACGCACACGTACTTTCGTTTACAGCAAAGTCAAGCCAGCAAACCGAGTCCCGAGAGTGTAACTGATATTCAGTCTGAGATCAGAACGTGGGTTATCAAGAAAGGTGTTGGAGAAACCATATTACATCGCGCCGCCCGTCTCGGTTACATGGTAAGGCCAAAGTTATGATGGAGTTAATTTACGATCTAACGTGTGCTTGTATTTCGTATCGCAGGACGTGACAGCTTACTGTCTGGAGAAGCTCAAGAACGCGCCGAGTCCCAAAGACAATGCGGGATACACGCCGCTTCATGAGGCCTGCGCCAAGGGTCATCTCGAAATCGCCAAACTTCTGTTGGCCTACGGGGCGAACGCCAGCGAAAGCGCCAATGGCGGTATCAGGTAACATTTCAATAACACCGTTAACGACTTTATTCTTAATTAGATCAGCGAGCAACTTGATGAATGTTAAATGTTTTTGTTTTGCAATTGCCAGACCACTTCACGAGGCGGCGGAAAACGGCGCTACGGAACTTGTACGGTTGTTGTTATCGTACGGAGCCGATCCTTTGTTAGCTACTTATTCCGGACAAACGCCGTTGATGCTAGCAGTCGATACTGACGCGAATTCCATTCTCGAACAACATCTAGACGACATTCAAGGTCGCACTACTGTACCGTGGTCGTTTGCTGGTTCAGCTTCTATTTGTGGTGCGTAAAATTTATTTATCTGGACAGTTTTTTGCAACTATCTTTTACATCTTGGATACGTATTTTTAACAACTTGTTTTGTGAACTTGTGTTTTCAGATTCAGAAGAGACAGGTTACGATCCTCTCAAAGACGTTCCGCTAAACAGTCCCGAATTAGAGTTGGACGACGTCGAAATGGAAGTGAGCGAGACGAACTTGCCTGTACTCTTCACCCTAAACAACGACCCGGACAAGTGGATACTGCTGCAAGAGCTCATGACGATTCTGAAGATAAAAAGCCGCGAGGCCCTTCTCCGTCAGATCAATCCGAAAGTCCATTCCGGACCGTCCGCGATTGCGCATCGCGACGTGATGCGCGAGTTGAAACTGTCGGATTTTCTCGAGCAGACGCGCTGCTGTCATCTGATGAACGGCGGCGAGAGAATCAACGTGCGCGGCTCCAAGATCACGCTCATCAAGTACAACGACAAGGTCAAGTCGCTGCTGAGCGTGGAAAAGGTGTTGATTAGCATCAGGTGACAGGAAGCGTCTCTGGGGCGATCATCTCCTCAGACCTCATCGAAACCATCGACTTCGATTCCGGCCAAGGAGCAGCACCAGAAGAAAGCCGAGGGCAGGAGCGCGACCGTCAGCGCTGCGAAACGCGAGCGGCAGCAGGGAAGAAAGCGACAAGAGATACGTAACAAAAGTGGTTAACTATAATGTGTAGCGAGATTTAACGATAGCTGTGAAAAAAGAAAAAAAAAGCAAAAACCAAATTGCAACTGAAACGATTACATCAGCTTACGATCTGATGACGCGCAGCTGAGGAAGAACAACAGCTACCTGTGACAGTATTTAATCGGAGTGCGTATTGCGTATACACGCGTACGTCGATACGCGTGTTGTGTGTGTATATTATTTGGATACATAGAACGAGATGATATTTTAGTAATGCTCTCGAAGACTGATCGAGCAATCAAAAGTTCTAACTCTTTTGATCGAGCAATCAGAAGTTAACGCTTTTTAGATCGATAAAACAAGCAAGAAATATTTAAACGGCTACAGAAATACGGGAAAATTTCTCTAGCGAGTTTCTCTTCGGCGTTACGAACCGTGTAAGTCCTCGGAAAATAGTGAAAAGAAAAAACGTCGTTAATATTAAATAATGATAATTAAATAATGATAAATTATTTTAGAAACGCGCGGAAGAAACGTAGCTGTGTATTACTAGATCTATTTTTGTCTCGCACGTGTCTTTAAAAAGCAAAGCAAAAAAAATTAACGAAGTATTTCCCCCCTCCCTTTCCAAGAGGTTTTAGCTCCGTGATGTGTGAGTTTACACGGGACACGTATCGCGCATATTACTATTATATAATGGTGTTGATTTTTCTCTTCGAACCGTTTACCCAAATGTTATTAACGAGCACCGAGCAAAATCGAAATTTTATTATCTCACCGATCATGTTACCACGTCTTACTTTTATTTTTATGTTTTTTCCCTTTGTGGAAACGATACACATCGTGTGTCTTGCGAAATGTATTTGTAGATTGATCACATCGTCGGAAATTAGGTGCTCGAACCGGTTGAGTTTTAATACACGAAGATTAGAATTTAGTATTTTTATTTGTTGAGGAGAGACGATAAATGTGTCGGCGCTCGTTGTTGCATAACAAAGGTGCGTTATTCTGTGTCGTTTTGTTTTGTTTGCTAATTAATTAGTAGCGTCTTATATATATATGTATATATGTAATCATACGTAATATAACTGTAATACAACATATATATTACGTATATGACATATGTAATTATATTTCAAGGCAATTTTATACATATATATATATACATGTACAAAAAAGTCCGACTTCCAATCCGTAACGCGAGATTCGTTACGTAAAGTTTCTTAGCTTCTTCTAATAATGTTTGGAAGAGCAAAAGAAAAATGGGTGGGATTTACACGAAGTCGCTCAATTCTTGTAACTAGGTCTTGTAATTCTGGGAAGTGCAATGTTTGCGAAATGTTTTGTTTGAAACAATTCGTCTAGGTGCATTGATTATTTGTAGCCGCGCATACACAGAGCGGGTGTAATATCACGTCGGCGTAGGAAATTTATTTGAGATAATTATATCCGCGCCGGACACTGTCGCGGAGACAACACTCACACTGTGCAATAACACATCCGTCTTCTTTCTGTGTGTTTTTTTTTTCTCTTTTTTTTTTGTGCGATGTTAACGATTACCATTCGATGTTGAATCGGCGATTAGATAGTCGTTAGGTCTCCAAATTTCTCTGAGAGAGAAAATTCTTTAGATAGAAATACAATGCGCAATAGATGCGTACTTTCCAAATTAAAACTATTCAATAACAAAGCTACAAAAGCTTGTAATTATGAAATTGCAAACGGAGAGACGAGCTTTCTCGATCACCGAATCGACATCGCATTAACACTCGAAGCAATTTAGGAACGTGACTTTTAGGAGAAATAAAGGAATTTATATTTTACAACGTCACCAATTCGATCGGTTGTGTTTATCGTTCTGCGACGTTGTTACCATGTGTATATCGGAATCTTTGAAACAGATACAGCATTTCAGCACGTGTAACGACGACAAGAAAACGTAGAGAAAACAAAACAAGAAGAAACGAAGCGCGGATAAACTCGGTTTGCAGCGTTGACGATGCCAATAGGCCGTTTATTTTGGTGCCGTGCAACATAGAGAGTTTCAATCGTTATAATCAGTCTCAGGGAAAAATCCATGTGTATTCTTGAAGATACTTGACGACGGTGTACCGACCTATAAAGGCCAACGTATGCGTTCGCGCGCGCGCGTGTGTCCGACACGCATACTAGTGCATATACGTGTATAGTAGCTAGCTGAAAAAAAAAACGAACGAGTCGCTTTGTTGTAAGAAAATGAATACTAGTATCCACACACTCGTCGCATCGAATGATATTAATTAATTAATTAATTAATGATGTTAATATACAAACCTTCGCCGAGGAATCGCGACTCCTTGTAGGTTTTATTTAACTGACCATCTCTCGAGAGAACAGAGACGCAGATTGTTAAAAAAAAAACAAAAAAAACAACAAAAAAATCACCGCAGTTATACATAACGACATATTTTCATTAAGAGAAATGAAACCGGTAATTAAAAACGGAACAGAGAGAAGTTACAGAAGAGATACGTGTGCGAAAGTAAGAAGAAGAAAGCGTTACTTTTCTCTCTAAGAAGCGACATAAGAAATATTTGTGTACGTATTGTACGTATATAAATCTTTTACTCTCATATAGTTGATGTGTATATATATATATACACAAATAAATAAAACAGTGTAAGTAGAAAATCGCGCGAGATACTTGTTCATATTATTATCACATCCACCTAAATCTGTGTATAATGTAAAGCATATATATAAATATATATATGTACACATACACGATAATATGAACTTTTTAATTTATACGAAAAGTTCTATTCGGTTTTTTTGTATAGTTTTTAGTACGTAACGATGGATGGATAAATTCGAATAAGAGAGATCGATTTAGCAATTAAACATGCCTCATTTGCCGACCTCGAAGTCACGTTGTATAACACACACACACAAACACACACATATACACATATATGGTAAACAATATACTATATATATATCTCATTATAAACTAAAATAGAATATGGACTATCGCAACCGCTACTATTAGCACTATCATGTACGACTTTACTCGCTTTTTTTATTATATTGTATCATATATACATAATAGTTAACGATAGATGTACATTTTCCGAATCGTCGTGTAACATTCGAATGATATTTCCCCTCTTTTTTCTCTTGTAATTTATACGTATACAGAAAATCTCTTCTAAGTGTGTTAAAACAAAAAATAATAAAAAAAGATAAACCGCTGCTGCTTTAAATGCGGATAAAGAAAGCGAAAGAGCGAGCGAGAGAGCGAGAGAGCGAGATAAAAGTTATATATATAAATATATAAATAAATATATATATAAAATAAAAAGATATGAGCAAATATATATAAATATATAAATATATATATACAAATATATTTTATTTCAGAGATTTAGTTCGAAATAAACGTTGACGCTGATCGAACAAATTAGAGTTTTACTGTGATTCGTGAGGAGGAATAATAACTATCGTTATTACGTCATCGCCGTAGTCGTTAAAAACAAAAAAGAATCAAGCGAGTCACCCGATGGACCCGACAAATGACTTTCTAATTAAATGAAAAAGAACCTATTTGTGATTTTTTTCGCTAATAACAATAATGAGTTATCTGATCGATGTAATAAAAAGCAAGTATTTTTACCGAAATTCTTATTCTTCTCCACTCCCGTTTATTTTTGTAAGGTAAATGACCACGTACGATAAAATTCTTTTGTCTTATATCGTCGAGATATTCACTTTCTGTCTAAAGCATTTTCCTAAATTTTGACATTACTGTTTTTTTCGCCTCGGGATTTTTCACACCATCCCGAAAACTGTAATATTTTCCCACACTCATAACTTCTTAAGTATTGAAGATAGAGTGTTGGACCATAGGACTTTTTTGATTTATCTCTTTCATATCTACAACTTTTGGACCATAGGACTTTTTTGATTTATCTCTTTCATATCTACAACTCCGACTTTTAAAATCTCAATATTTTAACCCTTTATATCTCCTTAACTGTTGAAGATAGAGCGTTTGCCCATAGGACCAATGTGTCGTA